>CM069140.1:69810436-69885436 GCA_035221665.1 Okamejei kenojei | reverse complement strand
AGAATTACAAGTATTATCACCTAGATCATTAAAGCTGGCTCATAGATTGCGGAATGGCTTCAATCAATTCATCCAGGATGACTTGAAGCCAGATGGACCCCCTCCATGAGAGCTTGACTTAATTGGTCAATAAGTGGCTGGAAAAAGTGCACGCTATTTGATAAAATTACAGGCTGAGCAGGTGATTACATTTTGGAGAACCAGCGAGCAAAGACTTTGGGTCACCCCTTTTGAAGGGGGGCCAGGATAATGTCCACTGCTAAGTGCAGCCGTGAAAAATGTTGGCACACTTGGCGCTCAGATGTAAAGTGTATCCAGGTCATTCCTCAGCTGAGGGGAGAGGCACACATTCATCATCTCCTGGCCTCATTTCTACCTCAACAATGGCTGTGCACCAACAGCATCTCACGTTTTATGGCTTTCTTCGTTATCCTTCATTCCTGTGCTATGCCAGGACAAAAATTAATGTGTCAATGGGCCTGCCTCATCAGAACCCGGCCCATGGGCGCATTCATTTTTTACCTTCTCCTCACACACATAAGCTTTCCTGTTCACCTCCATTGATCGCGAGTGCCACTGTCATATGTGCACGGCTGTTGCAAACAGAGTCCCTCAGAAAGCAATACAATTCGGAAAGAGTCCACGCCAAAGGCAGGGTGGTATTTTAGATTTCAATCTATGAGGAACGAGCCCTCTTGACCGCAAAGGGTGATTATATAGGTCGTCGTAGCCCGTAATCCAATTAATTTCAAAATTTAAAGGAAGCATGGCTTGGAGAAAGGCAGACTGTGAAAGCAGATTGTAATTACTTTTAAGTTCAACGTTGCGTTTGGTTTTAAACGGGGAACAGATCTTCGGAAAACAGAGGTGTGCGACCGAATACAGATTAAAATGAAGGAAAAGTATGAGGACCGTGTCAACATTATAGTGGGAAATGGGCAAAATCAGTGCAAGATTCCGATCGTGGAAGAGAGGTTACCAAATATCGAAAGGCAATCTTTTATTTCTGGTCTTGGTACATTGGAGAAAAGGCTATTAATTTTACTGGGCGCAATTCACATTTCACAATTAAAATTAATCCAACATGAAGTCAAAATTCATATAAGGTATTATTTTTATTTCTTAAGAAATGCTGGTTATGCTTTATTTTAAATGCACAAAATCTCATTTCTAATTCTACGGGCAAGCCCATAGCACTTCCTTTAATTACTAATTCAGAGTATGTATCAATTCTGTTCCTTGCAGTATGTGTTGCGCATTAATTCTGATTATGTACAAAACCCCACCTGCAAGGAAAATATCTCTGAATTAGTAATGCTGGTAAAATGAACAGCTCACCTAGGGATTTAGTGGGAAACAGAATACTGGACAGAATTAGAATCATGTAGCTAAGGCTATTCATAATGTCATTAACATAAAGGCAATTAAGTGAGTTTTTAACCTACAACCTTTTATTGTTATTAATGAACATTGGGAAAAAAAAAAAAAACATATGAGATAGGTTTGGTAATTATCTCTGCACCAAGCGCTGCAATAATGGGTTTAAATATAAAAACAAAACAAATGATTTTTGTGAGCATTTGTAGTAGTGAAAACCCAAAGGAATGTCTCAGGCATATTTAGTCACATGATGGTCCACCAAGAGGGTTAATTAAATGAGTTTTTTACTATCACCAAGCAAGATTCCTAAATCTGAAATTACTGGCATTGTCAAAAGTAAATGTGTTTTTCTTTTTGTGTTTTTCCGAAAAGCTGTTTGTACCTTCAGGTGATCAGCCTTTAAAGGCAAACACGGGGGGGGGAAATCCTTAGGGTCCAGTTGCTGTCCTTTTATGTTGAGCTTTTAATGCACTAAGAGTCATTTAATAGGGCCATGGCATAGCAAGCTCAACAGGCTCTCTTTTTAAATACAGGTCTGATGGTTTTCATGCAAATATTCTGTCAAGCGTTGGTGCGCTGTGCAGTATATTTATGCCCCCATTCTGCAACCCTCTTCCACTTTTCCTAAGGAGTCAAACTCATTGCAAAATATTCTCATCTACTCCGCCGTTAATGTTCGGTCCTTTTTATTTATTTAAAACAAACAACTATTTCGCCTGTGTTACAGATGGCTTTCTCTGGCCCACTTTAACCGGCCAAATGTCCCAATTACAACAAAATCCAACAGTTTAGTTATATGCTCCTCAATGGTGTGTCAGAGAGGCGCACATAAATTATTTTAATACGAACATCGCCTGATACATTGCAAAATGTACTCTTAAAGTTAATGCCAACTAAACGAGATCAAGGGACGATGATTAGAAATTATTCTTGCACCAGAAAAAAATATTGTCTATAACCTGGCACAATACCATCATCCCTCCATTTAAACGCAACAAGATTAAAAAGTGATCGTGACTGTAGACTTCCATTCTTTCTCAAAGAATGCAGCAATCGATATATTAAATATTTCTGCAATTATATTTGGGAAGTAGAGACTTTTTTTTATGAGACTATTGCTAAGATAATAGCGTAAAGAAAGAAATTGTGTCTATACCATTGCCTGTTTCCAGCTTGCCCATCAGCCATAGGCCCAGCCTCATGTTTAACTAAAGCCTTGATTTCTACATTCTCATAATTGTTTTAAAAGGTCTTTGTGAACTCACCCTCCTCTATCTCTGTAGCATCCCCTAACTCAATCACCATCTGAAATCCTTTCTCTTCCCCCTACAATTCAGGTCTGACCGTTCCACAATTGGCTGTGAAGATCCTAACCTGTGCCGTTCTCTCCCTGCTCTGCTCGCCTTAACTGCATCTCTCCTCGTCCTGTCTAGATGTTCCTGGTACAGCCTGGCGTCACATTTTTTATCTTTCAACGCTTCAATGTAAGAGCTTGGGATGGTTAACTGTGAACCTTTCCCCGAGGTCCTTGGAATGGTCAACTACCTGGAGAAATTTATTCCCAACTACAGCGCTATATCTGCCCCCCTGCGGGAACTGACACACAAAAACACTGCATGGTCCTGGTTTCCGCAGCAGCAAAGAGTTTATGATATCCTTAAGTTGCAGCTGGCCAGCACACCTACCCTCGCCTATTTTGCTTTGGAGTTACCCGTAACGCTCACATGTGATGCATCCCAGTATGGACTTGCTGCTGTTTGCTGCAGACCACTACCGATGGCAACTGCAAGCCTGTTTCATACGCCTCTCGCACACCAGCTGATACTGAACAACGTTACGTCCATATTTTGGGAAGTCTGTGATTATAGAAACAGACCACCGGCCGCTGGGCACCATCTTGAACAAACCCATTCACGCTGCTCCGGCCCGCCTGCAACGGATGGTGAAGCAGCTGCAGCAGTTTGATTTCAACATTGTTTATAGAAAAGGCAAGGGCATGCACACAGCTGACACGCTATCAAGGGCCCCACGCAAGACCAGCGAACAACAACTCTCTGAACAGGACCAGTTCTCAGTAATGAAGGTATCGTATGTTCCTACTTATTGCCTATGCAGCCTGGCAGAGGTGAGGCGCTGATGAGACTGTACAATGCTGCCTGCAGTCATCCGGCGTGGCTGGCCGGGTAAACCACACAGCACCCCGCTCGCGATCCGCCCAGCCTACCTGGTTCGCGATGAACTGGTGTTACAGGATGGGATTATAGTCAAGGGCCACAAGACAGTTGTCCCAAATGTCTTCTGGGACACGTACTTCGACGCCGTCCACAGGGGCCACCCCGGGGTGGAGGCAACCTTACAACGAGCACAGAGCATGTTTAACTGGCCTGGTATGACCAAGTACATACGTGACAAAACTGAAGTCTGCGCCATCTGCAAAAGCCTGACGCCACACCAGCAGAAGCAGCCCTTACTGATGCACCTTAGCATGGTCCTCCTCTACCATGGTCCACGGTAGCCACCGACATATTCGAATGGCATGGGAAACACTGCCTGGTTCTTGTCGACTCTTATTCCGGCTGGTTTGACACCGATCTACTGCAAACCATCACATCTGAAGCAGTTTTTCCAGAATTCCAGCACTTATCCAGAAGTTGCAACGCCATTTCTCCGTACACGGCTCCCCTGCACGCGCTGCATGCTACTCGCAGCATGGTCGTCACAAGGCCGTAGGTAGGTCGTAGGTAGGTCGTGATGCTAGTCGTAGGTATACGTGGCATCAAGTAGGTCGGGGCGTTTTTTCAACATGATGAAAAATGTCCACAAGTAAAAAAAGTTGTGAATCAGGTCGTGAAAGTGGGACAGGCCCTGAAGGAACATTGCCAGGGATCCCATACTGGGTTCCCCAGCCCAACGACTGATGTCTTGCCAAACCTGTGCTGTCCTGCCTGTACCCCAGCAGCTTCTGCAGCCACAAGTTCGATCTCCGCCCGCGGTCCAGACATAATTACAATTCAAGCACGGTGCACAAAAACGTTTTTACGACAAATCCAGTAAGTAAGCCACTTAAACCTCTGTCCAGTGGCCAGGTTGTTCGCCTCCAGACCAACAAGGGCTTTGGCCGTCTGGGTCACATCCACAGCCCTGCCAAAGAAGCGCACTCTTATCTGGTTGAAGCGGACGTGGCCATTTACAGACGCAACCATCAACATCTTCCTGTGAAGGAACCGCGTCCTGCGACTCCGCATCCAGAGGTCTCGTGTTTTGAATACCCTCCCACTATCGGGCCGGCTGCTCCACTATCAGAGATCGTTTCCCCCGCGGCCTCCCCACGCCGTTCAGCGCCCAGCTCGCCTATTTCACCACCTGCACCCTTTTTTTTTTTTAAATTTCAAAATAAACTTTATTCAAATAATAAATATATACAATACATTAACCTTGCGGAAAATCCACACGACATTTTCAGAGGCTGTACAATAGATCAATACAGTTTAGACATTTCTTTTCCCCAAATTTCCACAAATCAGTCCCCCACTCGTGCCACAATGGCGTGGGATACCTTCCCTTATATTGAGGGGCGTCTCCACCATACCGTGCCCCCCATGTCCAGCAGTGGAAGGACCTTAGACTATGGCCATCCCCCACCGAGCACCTCACACCTGATGACCAAATTCTTTCCCGTTATGGAGAGGGAGCGTTGCCTCCACAGCTCCAGCTTCCTCCCCACCCTGGCTATCCGCTCCAGCCAATTTTTGTTACATGCCTCAGCCCCCCCGAACCAGATCCCCAGCACCTTCAAGAAGTCAGGCTTCATGGTGAAGGGGACGGAAGATCTGTCAGGCCAGTTGCCAAAGAGCATGGCCTCGCTCTTCCTGCGGTTCACCTTGGATCCCGTGGCCGACTCAAACTGGTCGCAGATACTAATCAGTCTGCGGACCGACCCTGGATCCGAGCAGAAGACAGCGACATCGTCCATGTACAGGGAGGTCTTTACTTGAATGCCCCCACTGCCTGGCAATGTCACTCCCTCTCCATAACAGGAAAGAATTTGGTCATCAGGTGTGAGGTGCTCTCGGGGCTGCTGTACTTGGCACAAGTGTGGCCTGTCCCTCCCTCCTACCCCACAGGGATCACCCGGGCCATCTTCCAGTTCATCTGGGGGTCGAGGATAGACCGGGTGCGACGGGCCACAATGTACAAGTCGGCAGACAACGGGGGTAAAAGCGTGCCCAACGTCGCCCTCATTCTGATGGCCACCTTCGTGTGTGGCTGCATCAGGCGGAGTGTAGAGCCAAGGCACGTGGGCACCAAGTGTCACTACCTGCTGAGGTTCTACCTGTCCCCGGTGTTGAGAAGGATGGGCCTGGCGCAGGTGCCACGCAATGTTCCAGTCAGCTGGACATTGCCGCCCCATCTGTCGTCGGTGGAAGGGTTCTTCCGGACCAACACCTTTGACCACATGTCCATCGGGCAGTGGTCAGCACAGAATGTCCTGCAGGCACTGCAGGGAAAGGACTCTATGGACCCGGTGGCGTGGTTCCCTGAGCAGACTGCCCAGCTAGTCTGGCAAAATGCCTCATCGCCAGAACTCACCAACAAGCACCAAGACCTGGCTTGGCTGGCGGTGAGGGGAGCCCTCCCAGTCAGATCCTTCCTGCACCGTCGGAACCTCACTGCCAGCGCACGCTGCCCTCGGGATGGCTGCTATGGAGAGGAGACGGTTGCCCACCTCTTTACAGAGTGTGGGTTTGCTAAAAGAGTCTGGAGAAAAATGCAAGGGTCCCTGGTACGCTTTATCCCGAACAGCTCCGTCACAGAGGACTCTGTGATTTACGGACTGTTCCCAGGGACACATTCAGAGACTGACATCGAGTGCTGCTGGAGGGTCATCAACTCGGTAAAAGACGCCCTTTGGTCTGCCCGAGCATTGTTCACCACCCAGCAGAGCGAGATGTCCGTCAGGGAATGTTGCCGACTGGCCCGCTGCAGACTGCAGGAGTACGTGCTGAGGGACGCACTGAAGCTCGGTGCAGCCAACGCCAAGGCTCGGTGGGGGAGGGCCACAGTCTAAGGCCCTTCCGCCGCTGGACATGGGGGGCACGGTATGGTGGAGACGCCCCTCAATATAAGGGAAGGTATCCCACGCCATTGTGGCACGAGTGGGGACTGATTTGTGGAAATTTGGGGAAAAGAAATGTCTAAACTGTATTGATCTATTTGTACAGCCTCCGAAAATGTCGGATGGATTTTCCGCATGGTTAATGTATTGTATATATTTATCATTTGACTAAAGTATATTTTGAAATTTAAAAAAAAAAGGTGGAGACAGCTGCTCTGCTGGGTGGTGAACAATGCTCGGGCAGACCAAAGGGCACCTTTTACCGAGTTGATGACCCTCCAGCAGCACTCGATGTCAGCCTCTGAATGTGTCCCTGGGAACAGTCCGTAAATCACCGAGTCCTCTGTGACGGAGCTGTTCGGGATAAAGCGTACCAGGGACCCTTGCATTTTTCTCCAGACTCTTTTAGCAAACCCACACTCTGTGAAGAGGTGGGCAACCGTCTCCTCGCCATAGCAGCCGTCCCGAGGGCAGCGTGCGCTGGTAGTGAGGTTCCGACGGTGCAGGAAGGATCTGACTGGGAGGGCTCCCCTCACCGCCAGCCAAGCCAGGTCTTGGTGCTTGTTGGTGAGTTCTGGCGATGAGGCATTTTGCCAGACTAGCTGGGCAGTCTGCTCAGGGAACCACGCCACCGGGTCCATAGAGTCCTTTCCCTGCAGTGCCTGCAGGACATTCTGTGCTGACCACTGCCCGATGGACATGTGGTCAAAGGTGTTGGTCCGGAAGAACCCTTCCACCGACGACAGATGGGGCGGCAATGTCCAGCTGACTGGCACATTGCGTGGCACCTGCGCCAGGCCCATCCTTCTCAACACCGGGGACAGGTAGAACCTCAGCAGGTAGTGACACTTGGTGCCCACGTGCCTTGGCTCTACACTCCGCCTGATGCAGCCACACACGAAGGTGGCCATCAGAATGAGGGCGACGTTGGCCACGTTTTTTACCCCGTTGTCTGCTGACTTGAACATTGTGGCCCGTCGCACCCGGTCCATCCTCGACCCCCAGATGAACTGGAAGATGGCCCGGGTGATCCCTGTGGCGTAGGAGGGAGGGACAGGCCACACTTGTGCCAAGTACACAATCCCGCGCCAGGGGGGGCCACATGAGTGGCACGGGTGGGGGAGAGATTGGTGAAAATTGAGAAATGGATAGACTGTATTGAACTATTTGTATAGCCTACGAAAATGTCGGATGAATTTTTTGCACGGTTCACGTATTGTATATATTTATTACTTGAATAAAGTCTATTTTGAAATTTAAAAAAAAAAAAAAAAAAAAGGCAGACACAATGGTAGCATTCATTATGCTTTTGGACAGTCACATGGACATGCAGGGAATGGAGGGGTGGGGGTCACATGCAGGCAGAGGAGATTAGTTTAACTTGGTATTGCATTCCATATAGACATTGTGGGCCGAACGGCCAGCTGCGCTGCTGTACTGTTCTATGTTCTACATAAAGATGCTTTACAAATGCAGATTTATTTTGTTGCTTTTGCTACTCAGTGAATGATTGGACATCCAATAAATCTAGTTTTACATTTTAGAAAGCTGACCAGTGCAAATGATATGCGGAATCTAATGAAGATTTATGCTGTTATCATTTGGACGTTCTCTTCCTCGCTCATTTTTGCAACAAAAAAAACTTATAGTCATCAGCAGGCAGACCATGGGGAAAATCTTGCTGCTTGTTGTTTGGACCAAACTCTCCCAAATGGAGATTTCAGCAAATCTTGGTGCTCAGCTAACAGTGGAACAGGCGATGGTCAGACTGCTCCAAATATATCCACCTTCTGCATCTTGCACTACTAACCCTACCAGCACACCAGCTAATTAATACTCTTATCTAGAAAATATGGTAGGGCACTGTTTAGTTTTTAGTTTCGTTTGGAGATATAGTGTGGAAACGGGCCACTCGGCCCACCCTGTCCATGCCGGCCAGCAATCAACCTGTACGCTAGCACTATCCTACACATTAGGGATAATTTACAACTCTTACTGAAGCCAATTCACCTACAACCCTGCGCATCTTTGGAGTGTGGGACGAAACCGGAGCACCTGGAGAAAACAGGGAGAACATACAAACTCCACACAAGCAAGCACCCATAGTCTGGATCAAACCCGGGTCTCTGGCGCTGTAAGGCAGCAACACCACCATGCCACCCTTGTCACTGGACTAAATAATACACATTCTGGATACTCCACTGATCATGGCACTTGTTCCACTCTTGAAACCATATCCTATCTCCATATTTCTCTCTCTATCTCTAAATATATATATATATATATTATATATATATATATATATATATATATATATATAGAGAGAGAGAGAGAGAGAGAGAGAGAGAGAGAGAGAGAGAGAGAGAAGAGAGAGAGATAGGATGCCTTCCTATCTCCATTCTAGCAGCAGTTTGGCAACTTTCATTTTATTACTGCATTTTCACAAAGCGTGGGAGAAACGTTTTCTGCATTTGGTCATAGACTCATACAGCACAGAAACAAGCCCTTCGACACAACTTGCCCATGCCAGCCAGGTTTTGTTACTGAAGGTAGTCCCATTTGCCTGCCTTTGGCCCATATCTAACAATAAGGTTAAAAATGTCTATTAAACTTCGCCATTGGAGTGCAGGAGAATGAAGGAGATGAGGGGTGATCTTACAGAGGTGTATCCCGGGCACCTATACCCCTCCGCGCTTCTCAGTGGGACCGGTCGCGCACGGCCACACGATGCCCGTGTGCCTCAACGCGACGACGAGGTCGCTTAATTTGCGTGCCAAGGACATGTAAGTGGGACAGGGGCTTAAGGCCAGGAGAGGAATAGAGCGGGTAAATTCACAGAGCCTTTTACCCAGTCCAGGGGAATCAAGAACGAGAAGTCATTGGTTTAAGGTGAGAGGGAAAAGATTGGATAGGAACCTGAGGGGCAACCTTTTCACAGAATGTTGGGGTGTATATGGAACAAGCTGCCAGAGGAGGTAGTTAAGGTAGGTACTATCACAACATTTAAAAGATATTTGAACAGGTACATGCAGCCAGGTGGGACTGGTGTGTATATGGGTATCTTGGTCACGTGGGCCAATAGGCCTGTTCCATGCTGTGTGACTCTAAGACACTACTGCAGCATGTTCCATTTCCACCACTCTTTGTATGAAAAAATTCCTCCTCAAAAATTGGTCTCAATATTAGTATGATGTCAAGAGTCATTGGTGTTTAATTGTCATGTGTGCGGACAACAGAACAATGAATTTCTTACTTGCGGCAGCATAACAGGTTTGCAATTGCAAAAAAACAGATAATAGACAATACATTTTTATAAAGATTCAATAAATTAATAACCCACGATACCAGTGCTAAATACCTATGGTCCTTAGTGCAACCAAAGAGAGTCCGTGGACGTTCATAGTTCATTATTGTGTTCAAGGACTTGATAGTTGTTGAGAAGAAGTTAATCTCGAATCTGGTGGTCACGATGTTCAGATCCCTGTGCTTTCTTCCCAATGACAGGAGTGAAATGAGAGCATGGCCAGGGCGGTGTGGAATTTTGATAATATTGGCTGTATTTTGGAGGTAGCACCTCTTGTAGAACCCTTGTATGGTGGGGAGGTCGGTACTTGTGAAGGGCACAGGTTAGACATGTTAGGCGGTGTTTAGCACTCTCAGTAATCCTCTCCAGTCCTGGGCATTTGAGTTGCTGAACTCGTCCGTGGCGCAGCCAATCCTTCCACTGAGATCTTCCACTTGTTTTGAGTATTTTATTTCGTCTCGTGTTTTCAGTCACATGCTGTCCGGATTATATGCACAAACCTTCCTTGATTTGCAGAAGGAAGCCGTTGAGTCGTAGTGCTTCGCAGTGTGTACCATTTCAGTAGATTCCTGTAAATTAATGGAAAACAATTCAATAGAACAAAACTTGAAGTGGAGAAGGCCAGGCCAGGGTGGAAGAGCAGAGGAGCGGGAGGATTCAATCATTCTTTCAAAGCATCAATGTGCCGTCCCCTGTGTTTGCTGTTATTAAACTAAAAAATGAAAATACAAATGGTAAAAATGGGCGGCACAGTGGTGCAGTTATAGAGTGTCTGCCTTACAGCGCCAGAGACCTGAGCTCGATACTGCCTACGGGCACTGTCTGAATGGAGTTTGTATGTTCTCCCTGTCACTGTGTGGGATTCCTCTGGGCACCCGAGTCCGTGCTGACCAGCAATCGCTCACACGATCACTAGTCACAAGCACTATCCTACACATTAAGAACAATATACAATTTTTTTTTTACCAAAGCCAATTAATGTAAAACCCTTCATGTCTTTGGAATGTGGGAGGAAATCAGAGCATCGGAGAAAATCGACGTGGTCACAGGATGAACATTTAAACTCTGTACAGCCGGCACACGTAGTCAGGGTCAAACCCAGGTCTCTGGTGCTGTAAGGTCATAACTCTACCGCTGCACCAGTGTGCTGCCTAGACTCCAGAACCAATTACCACCTTCACACCCCCTTCCCAAAGGTGCTGCTCCTCTACCTCATTTAGTTATTCCATTATCATTGCTTCATATTTATTGCATTGCCTTAGATTGCGTTACAGTCTGGAAACCTTCTGTTGAGTTTCGTTTCGTTTAGTTCAGAGATAAAGCATGGAAACAGGCCCTCTGGCCCATCGACTCGGCGCTAAGCCGCAATCGCCCGTTCCCTAACTCCATCCTACACACACTAGGAACAAGTTAAAGAAGCCAATTAACCTGCACTTCTTTGCAATATGGGAGCAAACCGGAGCACCCGGAGTAAACCCACGCAGTGATGAGGAGAATGTACAAACTCCATCCAGACAGCACCGGTAGTCAGGATCGAGCCCAGGTCTCTGGCGCTGTGAGGCAGCAACTCTACCGCTGCGCTAATTTCATTACGCCCTCATGTATCTGCCAAAAACTGATCTGATCTGAAGCGGTCTGTGAGGTGGTTGGACGGGGAGGGGAGGAGCGGGCTTCAGGGGGAAGATGGGGGCAACTGGATAATGATAGCCAGGAGGAGTTTGTGATGCTAAAACTCATCAGGGCTGAATTGTCTAACTCTATACTATATGTTCTGTATAATGTGATGCACTCTGAACAGGAACTGCTGTGATGCTTCTAAATATTGACCTAGGCTGTGTAATGGTAAAAACATGAAAGAATGATTCAATAAAATGCATTTTCACATCTATAGTCATAGAGTCTTACAACATGGATACAGGCCCTTTGGCCCAATCTGTCCATGCTGAGCAAGATTCCCATCTAAGCTAGTCCCATTTCCCCATGTTTGACCCATATCGCTTTATTGATGTACCTATCCAAATGTCTCTTAAATGTTGTTGCAGTAAATATTGTACCAAAGCAAAAAAAAACGTTACTATTACACGTTTGGGTCCATTATGAGATTTATTAGGTAAGGCAACTGGTACGAATTAACGTTAAAAACTGCTTTCTTTTGGGGAGATCACTCATTGCTGGGATTTTGAAGGGTTGTATACCTAACATATTTACTGCTGTTATTAAAAGTGAATTACTTTTCTCAGCACTGTTCTTTGTGGTGACTTGAAAAGTGAGGAAGGGGGTGGGGGGGGGGGGGGGGCGGTGAGAGTGAACACATCTTCCCTGAACATATCCGTGGTAAGACCTTAGAGATAACTCCATTTAACAAGCCCTCTTATGTCCGTCAGCTCACTAAGGGCCGCCACAGAAGTGCACTTCTACACGCAGAGAGAAAAATGTTAGGTGGACTCGAGGGAGCAACAAGGAAGCACAAAAAATCTCTTCATGTTATGTCCAAACTTGTATGTTGAATCAAAATTCCCATGACAGCTTAGGCAGGTCAAGGGCTGTTGTCGTTGGGTGCAAAGGGGCTGCAAATGTCTCATTAGTCTGCAGACTAATAGAGAGCAAGTACAATGGACTTCACATCGCTGAAAAACCCGAGCTGAACCCTCCATGAAGTGCACAGAAATCCAGACTGCTTCTTGCCTGCCATCGTAAACATACCCACCCCCACCCCGCTCAGCCAGCTTTGCTAAACCCTCGACATTTTGTTGCCTCCTTGAATTTAAACAACTTTGCCAAAAAATGTAACTAGTTGGAAGCAAATGCCTGAATTGTAGGCATTATCTTGTCGGTAATCAGCTTTATGTATGTTTGCAGCGTAGGCCTGCTTCTGCATCCTAATGTGGCCTAATAAATTACAATTCAATTTAAATTTGACACACAATACTCAATAACCTGCTCCGTGTGATGAAAGCAAACTGAATTTGGATCATGATGATCTCAAATTATCTTGATTTCTTCAATTATCGCTTTCACCCATAAATCAGCGATAAAAGGACGTTTCCATGCAGAGTAGTGTCATATTTCAGATCAATTCACGACAGAGTATTAGATATCAATGCTATTAACATTATGGAGCTGGATCCTCTGCCTCGCGATGGTGTTCTTTCTGACTGCATTTATTGATTTCATTTCAAAATTCCTCTATATCTGAATTCTGGTCCAAATAAACCCGATTCAGTATTCCCATGTTGCCATCTACTACCAGGATGCTGTTTTCTCCGAATTTGATCCGAATTAACAAAATGTGCGATATTCACATGGTGGTTCCAGAATAAATACACACCCGTAGAATTGCAAGTGAGAGGGATACGATTTTTCTTTCCCCTTAACATTTTGCTTAACACCGCACTGCAAAAATGGTTCATTTTGCACACAGTGCTGACTTTCAACAGTATTGGGTCAGGTTCAACGTGGGCTAAATGCATGGTGCCTTAACCCCAACCACAGAAGACCACTTATACCTCTCCTGTCAGTATATTTCCAGCAGCATACCAGCAGAAACATTAAACGTAATGCTCCTCTGAAAGCTAGGGGAGGGTAATGTCTAAACCATGATTGGGATCTTTCTTACCCCATTCACACCCCCCCCCCCCCACTATTTTTGCTGCCATTGAATGAGACTTAAAACGAAAAAAAAAAACACAGAAAAAAGCTGCCTGCACTCAGCAAGTTAAGCAGCGTCTGCAGAAAGAGCAACAGTTAACATTTCAGGTCCTGGACCTCACATCGGTAACGGGACGAGTGACGAGCTCTTTCCTGAAGCTAAAAGTGGCACAACAGCACAAGGTCACCCTGCTTCCTCACAACCCCGGCAACCCAGGTCCAGTCAATTGTCCAGATAGTCACTTAATTAGTTGCTGCCTTACAGCGCCAGAGACCCGGGTTCGATCCTGACTACGGGAGTTTGTCCGTTCTCCCCGTGACTTGCGTGGGTTTTCTCCAGGTGCTTTGGTTTCTTCCCACATCCTAAAGACCTGCAGGTTTGTAGGTTAATTGGCTTCGGTAAGTTGTCCCTATTATGTAAGATAGAACTAATGTACTGGCGATCGTGGCCTGTTCACAATCAGTGGGCCAAGAGGCCTGTTTCCATGCTGTGTCTCTAAACTAAAAAAATACCTAAACTAATTTGCGCAACACTGGGTTCCCAATCAGTCTGAAGAAGGATCCCGACCCTGTGCATTCAGTCCACAGATGCTGCCTGACCTGCTGAGTTCCTCCCGCACTTTGTGTTTGTGTTTTAGGGTGGCAAGGTGGCGTTTCTAGCATACAGCACCAGAGACCCGGGTTCGATCCTGTTTGGGTGGTGCCTGTACGGAGTTTGTACATTCTCCCCGTGACCGCGTGGTGTTACTTCGTGTTCCGGGGGCGCTCCGGTTTCCTCCCACAGAGGCGTACAGGTTCATCGGCTAATTGGCTCGGTAAAATTGTAAATTATCCCTGGTGTGTGCTGGTGTGCGGGAATCGCTGGTCGGCGCGGGCTCAGTGGGCCGAAGGGCCTGTTTCCGCGCTGCTAAACTAAACTAGACCCAAAATAATAAAGTTTTGATGTCAGCTGAAACCTGTTTCTCTCTCTCCACTGTGGGTTTGCAAGGGATATGTCCACTTGCAAACCAGAGATTTGAGCAGAACTTCCAGGCTGCTCTGCCATTACAATGTCAGAGCCAGTTAACCAGCTTCAATATTTACAGCAAGCCTGCTGGTCTGTGATCTCAGGGCACCGTCGTGTAATCATGCGCTGGGCTTACATTGCTTGGCGAGGTATTACAGAAACTTACGGGGCAGTTCTGTGGGTTTGTTGATTGATTCTATTCTGTGCTCTAAAATAACGATAGCAGATCAGCAATCTAATACATAAGCCATCTTTAAATTAACAAATGATTGCGGCATTTAGCATAATTCCAGATAGATTGCAAAATAAAGCTATGAAGTGTGAAAGATCATTCTGGAAAATAACACAGGACTAAGAAGCCTGTTTAAATATACGGAACATAATACAAATGATCTGACAATACCAGTCTATTTGGCATGTATTTGCATATACTCACATTTGTAGCACTATGATAAATGTTCTGCCTGACTAAATCTGCCTGTATTAAGAAACGTGTGGGTCTGCTTAGCATCACACTTAACATTGCTCTCCACTTTGGAAATGTTAGCAGGAACACCATTGAGCAACTTATCTCAATCGGTGTTTTAAACAAATAACATTGGAGAACACAGCACGGGAACCGACCCTTCGTGATGTGTGGGCTGACCATATTGCCAAATTAAGCTAACCTTATCTGCCAGCACATATAACCATATAACCATATAACCATATAACAATTACAGCACGGAAACAGGCCCTCTCGGCCCTTCCAGTCCGTGCCGACCATTTGTTTTCCCCTAGTCCCATCTACCTGCACTCAGACCATACCCCTCCATTCCCTTCACGTCCATATACCTATCCACTTTATTTTTAAATGTTAAAATCGATCCTGCCTCCACCACTTCTGCTGGAAGCTCATTCCACACAGCCACCACCCTCTGAGTAAAGAAGATCCCCCTCACGTTACCTTACCCCGAAACCTCTGTCCCTTAATTCTTATGTCATGCCTCTTGTTTGTATCTTCCCTACCCTCAATGTGGAAAAACGTATCCACGTCAACTCTGTCTATCCCTTTCATCATTTTTAAAGACTCAATCAAGTCCCCCCTTAACCTTCTGCGCTCCAAAGAATAAAGACCTAACTTGTTCAAACCTTTCTCTGTAACATAGTTGCTGGAACCTGGCAACATTCTAGTAAATCTCCTCTGTACTCTCTCTATTTTGTTGACATCCTTCCTATAACTAGGCGGACTAAAATTTACTCCATTGCTCCAGAATTGGTCTTTACCAATGCCTTGTACAATTTTAACATTACCTCCCTACTCCTATATTCAATGCTCTGATTTATAAAGGCCAGCACACCAAAGGCTTTCTTTACCACCCTATCTACCATGCGATTCCCACCTTCAGGAACTATGATCACTGTTATTCTAGATCCCTCTGTTCCACAGCATTCCTCAATTCCCTACTATTTTCCATGTACGTCCTATTTTGATTTGTCCTGCCAAGATGTAGCACTTACCACACTTTATCAGCAATTAAACTCCATCTGCCATTTTCAGCCCACTTTTCCAAATGGCCCAAATCTCTCTGTAGACTTGAAAGTCTACTTCATGTTATCCACAAACACCACCTATCTTAGTATCATCTGCATACTTACTTATCCAATTTCCACCCATCATACCAGTTCATTGATGTACATGACAAACATACAGTGGACCCAACACAGATCCCTGAGGCACCCCACTGGTCACCGGCTTCCAACCTGACAAACAGCCATCCACCATTACTCTCTGACATCTCCCATTCAGCCACTGTTGAATCCATCTTGCTACTCCGCCATTAACACCCAAAGATTGAACCTTCTTAACCAACCTTCCATGGGGAACCTTGTCAAAGGCCTTACTGAAATCCATATAGACAACATCCACTGCTTTACCCTCATCAATTTCCCTAGTTACCGCTTCAAAAAATTCAAGAAGGTTTGTCAAACATGACCTTCCAGGCACAAATCCATGTTGAGACATGATAAGGTCATAAGACGATAAGGAGCAGAATTAGGCCTTACAGCCCATTCGAGTCTACTCCACCATTCAATCATGGCTGATCTATCGTTCCCTCTCAACCCCATTCTCCTGCCTTCTGCCTGAAACCTTTGGTGTCCTTACTGATCAAAAATCTATCTATCTCTGCTTTAAAAATACCCAATGACTTGGCCTCCGCAGCCATCTGTGGCAATGAATTCCACAGATTCACCACCCTCTGGCTAAATAAATTCCTCCTCATCTCCATTCCGATGGTACGTCCTTTAATTCTAGAGCTGTGCCCTCTGGTTCTAGACTCTCTCTATAATACCGATCCCTTCACATTCATGTCCTTGTCTAAATGCCTCGTAAACATCACTATGATATCTTCATCTGCTACTTCCACTGGCAGCATGTTCCTGGCACTCACTACCCTCTGCGTGAATAACTTGCCCTGTACATCTCCTTTAAACTATGTCCTCACATTTTTACACCCTCCTATATTTAATATTTCCATCCTGGGGGAAAAAGGTACTGACTGTCTACCTTATCTATGCCTCTCATAACTCTAACATTTTTATCTTCCCTCTCAACCGCATTCTCCTGCCTTTCCTCTCAACCCCATTTACACTATGGTATCACAGTATGGCATGGTATGGCAACTGCTCTGTCTCCGACCGGAAAGCAATGCAGAGGGTGGTGAAAACCGCCCAACGCATCACCGGTTCCTCACTCCCCTCCATTGAGTCTGTCCAGAGCAAGCGATGTCTGCAAAGGGCGCGCAGCATCGTCAAGGACTGCTCTCACCCCAACCACAGACTGTTTATCCTCCTCCCATCTGGGAGGCGCTGCAGGTCTCTCCGTTGCCGGGCCAGCAGGTTCAGGAACAGCTTCTTCCCTGCGGCTGTTACCCTACTTAACCCTTCACCTTGGTGATTGCCAGTCACCCACCCCCCGGACACTCCTTCCCCCAGTGACTGATCCCACCCCCCCCAAAAATTTGCACCACTGCTACTGTATATATATATAAAATATATATATATTTTACTGTTCCATTATTCTGTGTTCACACTTCTGGGTGAGATGCTAACTGCATTTCGTTGACTCTGTACTTGTACACTGCACAGTGACAATAAAGTTTGAATCTGATTCTCCTTAGTTTCCCCTCAGCTTGCAACACCCTCCAGTTAGTCTATCGTTGTGCTGCATCTTAATAGCCAATTGAACACGGGACCCAAAATTCATAGACCCAAGACTCCAAGGGTCTCAGTGGGCCTTAAGTGCTTTGCAGAGCATCCAAAGGAAAATGGGCACTGTCCAAGAAGCAGCCAGGGCTTGTAAGCTTGGGAGAAGCGGAGGACTTGGGAGAAGCGGAGGACTGTGGTAGTGAACCAATGCTTGGTAGCTGGACTTTGGACCAGCTGGAGACAGCTTGTACAATAACGCCTGGTGCGGACATACTTTCAGTGCTAGAGGGCTTCTGACCTTGATTTAGTTTACTTTAGTTACTTTACTTTGGAAACAGGCCCTTCGGCCCAGCATGTCTGTACCGATCAGTGATCACCCTGCACACTGGCACTACACTTGGGATAATTTACTATTACCAAGGCCAATGAACCTACAAACCTACAAAACTGTACGTCTTTGGAGTGTGGGAGGAAACCAGAGCACCCGGAGAAAACCCACACAGTCACGGGGAGAACGCACAAACTCCGTAAAGTCAGCACCCGTAGTCAGGATCATACCCAGGTCTCTAGCGTTGTTAGGCCGCAACTCTACCATTGTGCCATAGTGCCACCCGTTGATGGTTGAATGGCTTGGGAGATTAATTGAGGAAGTGGGTTGGGAGTTTTAAGATATCGATGTTACTCGGCTGCTGTTATCTTTTGATTGGCTACAACATCTTCTTTGCCTTCTTTCCCTTAACCAATTTCATATCCTAGTGACATGGTGTCAGGACAATAACCTCTCCCTCAGTGTCAGCAAGACCAAGGAGCTAGTGATTGACTTGGGGAAGTGTGGTGGAGTGCATGCTACAATCAGCAGCAATGATGTGCAGGTGGACATGGTTAAGAACGTCAAGTTCCTTGGCATTAATAATAATGATATATGGTGGATAGATGATACCAATGATCGATCGTGGATTGATCCACATTGATGCAACAGCCAAGAGGGCTTTCTTTGGAGACTGACAAAATTTGTCATGTTTCCAATAGCTTTCACAAACTTCTACAGATGCACCACAGAGAGCATACTGTTGTGTTGCATCGCAGCTGGTTTTGGGAACAGCTCTGCCCAAGACCACAGGAAATTGCAGAGTTGTAGATATGGTCCGGTCCTGCACACAGACCGCACCTCCCACCATTGACTCCATCTAAACCTCACGCAGCCAACATAAATAAAGATTAGTTTCGCACCAGTCATACCGTCTTCTCCCTGCTTCCATCTGGCAGAAGCTACAGAAGCTTGAAAGCATTGGTACAGCTCCTCCCCTCTGTTATCAGCTTTCTGAACTAGGGTACTGTCCTTCCATTAATTGGGGTGCTGCCGTTTCACCTCTACCCCACGAGAACATTGGACTCTGTCTGTGGAACTGATGTGCTACAATGCCATGGCTCCTTTGACAGCGTTCCCAGCACCTGCATTTCGAGCACTTCATTTATTTATTTATTTTAATTTAATCAAAAAATGTATTCAATTATTAAAAAATAATATTTACACTACAATAAAACAAGCCAGGGCCCTCCACCACAATGCAATACAAACATATATCCATAATAAACTATTGTACAATTATGATACAATCCTTATTGAGGATACATTCTACACCCTGCGGAGCCCAGCGGTCCCGGAACTCCCTCAGGGTGCCCGTGGACAGGGCGTATTCCCTCTCTAACCGCACCTGAGCACGGACGTGTCCCCGGGAAAGGGGCAGGCACCCGGCTCGGGTAGAGCCCTCCACCGCCTGGCGCCTTGACTCGCGGACGGCCAGCTTGGCCAGGCGCAGGAGCAACCCAAACAGGACATCTTCAGCCCTACCCTCTCCCCTACGCACAGGGTGTCCAAATGATGAGGATAGTGGGTGAAAAATGCAGCAAGGAGCAGCCCCTTTAAGTATCCAAGCAGTGGCTGCAGCCTCACGCACTCCATGTACACGTGGTACACCGACTCATCCAGCTCGCAACAGTGGCAGGCGGCTGGCGAGCCTGTGAACCGCGAGAGAAACTGGTTGCAGGGAACACCTCGGTGCAGTGCCCTCCACCCCAGGTCCCCAATGTAGAGGGGGAGCAACTCTGCGTAGAGGGACCCCCACCGGGGACCCCCCTCTCGACCGGAAGGCAACGCCGACCGCCACTTGGTGTTCGGACGGTGGGCCAGGGCGAGGAAGTGCAGGGTGTGGTGGAGGAGCCCGTACAGGACACGCCTCCCTGCGTCTCGGAGGGAGATGAAGGATGTCGAGGAAAGGCGGTTCAAATTGTGTGGGACTGTCCGGGATGGATTACGGCGCCTGGGTCCGTGCATCTCTAGCACCTTGGAAGGTAAGGGTAGCGTGTCACAGGAGCCCGTAAATACCCCTCCAAATCACACACTTGGGTTATGTTGCTATTCCATCCTGCCTCTCACTACCCTCTGTCACCATTCTCTCCCCAAATCTCTCCACCCCATCCCTCCCCCCCTCCCCCACCCCCACCCCCCATCCCCCCACCACGTTTTGACTTCCCAATGGAGGCACGGTGGTGTAGCAGCAGAGTTGTTGACTTACAACGCCAGAGACCTCGATTCAATACTGACTAGGGCTTCTCTCTGGACGGTATTTGTACATGCTTCCCATGACCTCGTGGGTTTTCTCCAGGCGCTCTGATTTCCTCCCACACTCCAAAGACATAGGGGTTTGTACGCCAATTGGAATAGTCAAAATTGTAAATTGTCCCTAGTGTGTAGGATAATGTTAATGTACCTGGTCGGCACGGATTCGCTGAGCTGAAGAGCCTGTTTCTGCGCTGTATCTCTCAACAAACTAAACGATGTTACCTCTTAAGATTCAGGGCTTTTTTCAACATCCTATCATAAATATGAAACTTGCACTTTGTTCAAAGATATCTGCCCTGGCAGTGTGTACAGAACACTTGATGAAGTTCACAGTTTATTTAATGCTGAGGTTGGACCATCACATGATACAAAACCGTGCCTCACTGCTTTATAGATGTCGGTATATGCATGGTGTGTGTGTTTACATTCATCTAATAGAAATGCATTCATCTAATAGAAATGCATTTTCTCAAAATGTAACTGGAGAAGGTTTGTTGAGATGGTGATGAGAGAATCAGATATGACATTGTTGCTACGCCACTGAACTCCAAGATTGTCACGTTATATAATTTGTAAGGAGACTTTCCCTTTGTGGAGCTTCACGAAAGGCAGGGGTAGATTGTCATTATTCCAAATTATAGCCAAATGTTAATTAAAATATTAAAACAGCTCTGCTGATTAACACAGTACCATGTCATATAAAATACAAAAGTAATTGCTATTAGCATTGTGTTGGCAATTCTCTAATAGTGAATATAAAACCAAGCTCTATATCTCCCCTTCTTCTGTGTATACCCCAGAGAAGTGTCGAGAACACTGCAGATAATTACTTACAGTGTAAATAGATGTGCACTGCATTATATGTGCTCCTGTAGGGTGTGTGCAGAATGGATTCATGATCTGAATCTTACACTTTGTATCATAACCCTATGTTTTTTTCAACTCTCCGGTGACTACACAGCTGCATAATATACTGGTTGGCATCACATTAAAATCCATGATCCCCGTTTGACTGAACAAAGCTTCAATAAAACTTTCTAGAGAAAAATAGAAAAGGCTATCTTTTTGTCCTTGTTCCTGATGTTGCAAATCTAATTATACCATATTTCTTTTTTTTTAAATAAGATCATTTTGAAATCTGACTAATATAATTTATTATTCAAAGGACACATCCAAAATTCAAATATTTATTTTTACGGAGAATCCATTAGCATAATTTTGCTGCGATAGAACTAATGGCAAATTGGAAACAATATTACGCTCAGAGTTCTTCGTCATTGCTGATTCATTAAGTAAGCCTTTTCAATTAGGTGCCATAACTTCTATATCTTGTCTTCTGTCTGTGTTGCATTTCTGTATTTTTCACCGTTGCACAAATTAAAATCTCTGACAGATTGCTAATGATCTGATGTTGGAATTACTGAATATTCTGTTATCATTTGTCCATTCACAGTTTCTTTACCAGCCCATCTGTGCATGAGATGGAGTGTACTGCAGAGCAAGCAAGCTGGGACAGTCTCTCTCTCTATTTACACCTTGTACCATCCCAGACCTTGGGGAGAGGATTTTACTAATTAAACTTTCTGACAAAACGTGATGCCATTTTCCATGACGATGGATGCAAAAAAAATGTTTTGGTCATGAACCTGCAGAAATTCAAGAGTATGTTGGTTAACGTTGCTCTTTTTGGAGCTAAAACTATCCATTTGTGTGATGTTGGTTCAAGTTGGATATCGTTGGGTTTCCAAAATACATGACTCTATTCACAGATTGTATATAATTACCCCATTTCTTTTTATTCCCCTCCCAATGGTTTTGCGAAACAAATCCCTTTTAATTGGGAACTGGATGTGTTCATTTTGGTAAAACTGACATTTAAAGATGTAAAACTAATCACTGTATTTGAGTAAAATATACCACATGGTGTATGTTGGACTCGAACACAGTAGAACCTGTTACAAATGTGTTTGGAATCATCTTATTAAAATGCCTCATTAAGACTTGCTAATACTGTTTGAGAATTATTGTGTACTAGCTATAAATTCATAATGCCAATTTTTTAAGCTGATAATATATGTATAATGCATTAGCACTGAATTATTTGCAAAAATATAACTGTTATTATGCACAATGAGGAATTATTAGAGAAGTATCCAAAAAGCCTCGAAGATGACAAAACCAACCTTGTGCTATATTTTGTATTTTGAAGCAAATAGTATTTAGCAAAACAGATATTTGAAGATATGAAATAGAAACAGGATTGTCCCACAGCATTGTCAGAGATTGACATATTCTTCATTAGTGCGGGTGTCAGGGGTTATGGAGCAAAGGCAGGAGAATGGGGTTAGGGGGGAAAGATAGATCAGCCATGATTGAATGGTGGGGTAGACTTGATGGGCCGAATGGCCTAATACTGCTCCTAAAACATATGACCTTATGAACCTATTCTTAAGCCTGCTCTGGCATTCGATAAGATCATGTTCAGTCCTGTACCTAAACCACCTCCCTATCCAAACCCCTTCAATAGCTCATCCTTGAATCGATTCAGGACGGTTTAAATATGCAGTCCTTTGAGCTTGAGACTTCCATGGGTTCATGGCCAGTGAGTAGAGAAATTTCTCCAGACCGTGGTCCTAAAGGACCCCATTATCTAACACTTAGATGTGGATTCTTCAGCCTGATGAAACAACATCTATCATAAATCCTTATCACCATCATGAATGAACCACTGAGGTTGTCTCTTACTCGGTTAGTATCATCAAAGACCCACACCAGCTGTGACCACCATGTTCAAGACTAGCTTCTTCCCAACAACTGTGACAACATGGTGGCACAGCGGTAGAGCTACAGACAAACAGCGCCAGGGACCCGGGTTCGATCCTGACTAGGGGGCGCCTGTCTGTATGGAGTTTGTACATTCTCCCCGTGACCTGCGTGGGTTTTCTCTGAGATCTTAGGTTTTCTCCCATACTCCAAAGACATACAGGTTTGTAGATTAATTGGCTTGGTATAAGTGTAAATTGTCCCTAGCGTGCGTAGGATAGTATAAGTGTGCAGGGATCGCTGTTCGCTGCGGACTCAGTGGGCCGAAGGGCCTGTTTCCGCACTGTATATTTAAACCAAACAAAACTATCAGGCTCTTGAACGTTACACAACACTCATCTCGGCAAGTGTGAGCTTCTATGGACTGTGTCTTTGGTTACACTCCAGACTTCAGTTCTTTTGCAAAGGTATTACAGTTATTAATTTGTTGCATTGGTTTAATTATTAATATTTATCTGTTTTCATTGCGTTTATGGACCTTGTTCATTGTTCCATTGTCGGTACACGTGACAGACAGTCTTGACTCTTGACTTCATCACTATTCTTCGAAACTCCAATATCCAAGTCCCAGAGGAGAATTCGAAGCTCGTAAAGGGCCTATCACACTAACGCGACTTTTCAGCGACAGTCTTCAACCTTCAAGTTAGAGGGCACTCGCCTGAAAAACCTCGAGCTGGATCGACCGTCAGCGATGAAACCGCGAGCTGGATCGATCGTCTGCACACACACAAGCACACACACAAACACATCGCAAAGGCGGGGTCCAGGGAAAGCGGGGGAGCGCTGTCTGAAATTCACACCTGCGATGAACAGGACGGTAAAAGACGGCTGGCACAGCTACGGTAAGTCCTTTAGAGAGCCGGGAGGAGGATGGGGAGAGAAGGGGAGAGAAGGGGGGAAAGGGGGAGAGAAGGGGGGAGAAGGGGGGGAGAAGGAGTGGAGACACTTTAAGAAGCCAGACAATGTTTAATAAAGTTTAGCGGGCATTTAACATTACCGGTCGGTTTACTTATCTTATTTTTCTCACTGAGCTTTACGTTCGACTACCTTCGATTATCTTCGATTGCCTTTGAGTACCTACGATAGCATTACGACCTAGTACGACCTACCTTGACTAAACCTACGAGTTAAAAATTATCGATTTTTTTTCCACGGGAACCTTTTTTTACTCGCGGGCTTTTTTCACCATGTTGAAAAAACCGCTGCGACCTAGCTGAGGCCTCGAGTACGCGGGGACCACTCTCGAGCATGAAGGAGAGTTACAAAGACCTCCTCGGACCTCGTGTCAACCATGCCGCGAGTATGAGTCGAGGGCAAACTCTTCTAAACTCGCCAATTAGGTCGCCGCAGTGGGACAGCCCCTTTAGGGTGGCACGGTGGCGCAACCGGTAGAGCTGCTGCCTCACAGCGTCAGATGTCCAGGTTCAATCCTGACCGTGAGTGCTGTCTGTGCGGAGTTTTCACGTTCTCCCTGTGACTGCGTGGGTTTCCTCTGGGTCCTCTGGTTTCCTCCCACATCCGGAAGCCACGCTGTTGGGTCTGTCGGTTAATTGGCCTCTGTAAACTGCCCCTCGTGTGTCGGGGACGGATGCAAAAGTGGGATAACATGGGACTAGTGAGAATGGATGATTGATGGTCGACAGAGACTCGGTGAGCCCAAGGGCCTGTTTCCTTCCTGTATCTTTCACTCAATCAATCAAACTAAATAGAGGAAGGTGTCTAATTGTGTATATGTCCTTTAATGCCTCCCTATTTAATAATTACCCTTTTCATTCAAGCATCATCTGTTCCAATAAATGTCCTTTGTCCTTTGTCCTTTGTCCATTCGGTTCACCAGTGATGATCCCATTGATCCGTGTTTGGGTTCTATCAGGGAATAAATCCTGGTTTTCCAAGGCCTTGTTCCTTTCACTAATTCTGAGAAACAAGTCTATTTGCCTTGCAGTCTATGTTCATTTTATTAAAAGCTGACATTTAAAGATGCAGAATTAATCACTGTTTTTGAGTGGGTATAAGATAACATGTAGTGCATGTTGGATTTGAACACAGTGGAACCTGTTACAAATGTGTTTGGAACCCAACTGAAGACTGTTTATAATAATGACACTTTGCATTCTGCTGTCACACCACATATCCTGTTATTTTAGTGGTTACATCTCATCTGTGAATTACTGCCTGGTTTGCATCTAATATTTGTATCGCTTTCTCTGCATTGTTTAAAATCTTGCATAAAACACACAAAAAAACATGGATTTAGTGTAAATTCCTGCTGTCTATCTCCGTTGATCGGTTAGTTTAATTGGAAAGTGCCCCATGCCTGCTACACCCGGGGCCAATGGCAATCTGTGCTCCATTGACAGAAGCAATCTTCTTCCCAGGCACCACACCTAACAACACTGGCTGAAAACTGTTCATAATAATGATATTTTTGGTCTCTGCTGTCATGCCAAATATCCCGTTGGTTCTGCTCAGTTACACTTTACCCATGGATTACTGCTAAGTTCATAACTATCTCTAAAACCCACTCCGCCCTCATTAAAGTGTCACTCCCCGGCCTTAAGTGTTTTTGTTTATGGTAACAAGGTCCACGCAGTAATGAATGTCCTGTAACCGAGCACAAAATGTAAACTAAAAACGTGGAGACAGTGTTATGATTGAGAGCCTTATAATGATGGTGGGAAGTATTCTAAATCATGATTGTCACCTACAGCCACTCATTGCCATGCTTTCTACACATAAGACAGCGCCTTATTTGTCAAGAATACCCACTTGACAGCAGCGTTGCATGCCTAGCAGCATCTTTTCTACGAGGGGAGATACAGGATAATAATTTTAGAAACTGCACTGATATATTAAAAAAAAGGTCTGTGCAAAAATATGTCATTGTTTATTATTCTCTGGTGTTGCATTTGAATTTCAAAAATGTATTATTACTTATCTGTGCTGTAGCTCGGTTTCGAACACAGCCCTGGGTTTTTTTTTCTCCGTGGAAGATGGTAACACGGTAGTATCTTAACACTTGTCAGTCTTGGGGAAAAAAAAAATCACTGCTTCTGTGCCTCTCGTTCCCTGATGATCACTTTGAAGAAAGCCATTCAGTGACACCATCTTATTTGACAAGAAGCCATCAACACCCAAACTAAAATAAAAAAAGAAATAAATAGTCTCAGACAATAAAATTATAATATTAATTCAGTTAACCCTATTTACGATGGGTTTGGATGATGTTAAAAGTCTTTTACAATGAAAAATCTTGTCAATGCACTGATTTACCCACAGCATAACCAAGTAGAACGATACATCTTGGGTAACAAAACTCTTGCAAGGCAAAGCAAAATTATGGTTTTATCCACAGGAGCAGTGAATGTGCCTCACAGATCAATGGAACTTCTGCCTCCAGTTATAAAGCGGTTAATCTCCGTGCAACTACTAAATCAATGCCACTTTTTAAAAATGATTATGCCAGCCGGTAGCAGCAACAGTCAGGTTCAAGACAGCAATTGCTCTGTGAAGACAACGGAGGAAACAGTGCCTCATACTCACATCATGGGGCAGGGAAACCAGTGACCTGCACTTCAGCAGATGGTGTCACCTAGAGTCCTAGAACCATACAGCGTCGAAACAGGCCCTTCGGCCCATCTCGCCCACACCCACCAACATGTCTTACATTTACACTACTCCCACCTGCCTGCATTTGGCCCAAATCGCTCGAAACATGCCCTATTCACATCCCTGTCTAATTGTGTAGGAAGGAACTGCAGATGCTGGTTTACACCAAAGATAGACACAAAAAGCTGGAGTAACTCAGCAGTTCAGGCAGCATCTCTGGAGAAAAGGAATAGGGGATGCTGCGGATCGAGAATCTTATTCAGACCTAGCCTGAAGAAGAGTCTTGACCCAAAACTTCCCCTATCTCTTTTCTCCAAAGATGCTGCCTGATCCACTGAGTTACTCCTGCTTTTTAATGTCTGTCTACATGTCTAATTGTTTCTTAGATGTTATGATCATCCCTGTCTCAACTACCTCCTCTGGCAGCTCGTTTCATACACCGACCACCCTTTGTGTGAAAATGTTACCCCTCAGATTCTTGTTAAATCTTTTCCCCTTCACATTAAATGATTATGCCAGCCGGTAGCATAATTTGAATTCCTTGAATTCACTTTAAATTCCTTAGGGGAAAACAAATGGTCGGCACGGACTGGAAGGGCCGAGAGGGCCTGTTTCCGTGCTGTAATTGTTATATGGTTATATGGTTATATGGTCCTCTGGTTCTCGATACCCCTACTCTGTGCTTTTAGAAACATAGAAACGTAGAAAATAGGTGCAGGAGTAGACCATCCGGTCCTTCGAGCCTGCACCGCCATTCAATATGATCATGGCAGATCATTCAACTCAGTAACTCGTACCTGCCTTCTCTCCATACCCCCTGATCCCTTTAGCCACAAGGGCCACATCTAACTCCCTCTTAAATATAGCAAATGAACTGGCTTCAACTACCTTCTGTGGCAGAGAATTCCAGAGACTCACCACTCTCTGTGTGAAAAATGTTTTCCTCATCTCGGTCCTAAAGGAATTCCCCCTTATCCTTAGACTGTGACCCCTTGTTCTGGATATCCTTAGACTGTGACCCCTTGTTCTGGATATCCTTAAACTGTGACCCCTTGTTGTGGAAGGGGTCACCTGATCTATTCCTCTCATGATTTCACACACCTCTATGAGATCACCCCTCATCCTCCAGCACTCCAATGAATAGAGTCCCAGCCGGCTCAACCTCTCCCTAGAGCCCTGGCCTCGGGTCCTGGCTGCATCCTCGTAAATCTTTCCAGTACCCTTTCCAACATGACAACTTCTCTCTCTTATAAGATGGTGCCTAGAACTGGGCACAAAATGTGGCCTCACCAATGATCATGACACATTCCAGTCTCTTTGCACATGTTCCCAAGGGAACACATTCCCAATCAGTGTCCTAACACAATATCTGAATGCGATCAAACTTCACCTCATCAGACAATGGTCTTACTCCCAAGAGACTTCGGATGCATGGGCCTCTAAACCAAAACGCTCTCCACCAGTGCAGAAGAACAAGCAACTGCTTCATATGTGACTCCAGCTCCAGCAGTTTTGTGTGATGACTCCTCCACTTGTTCGTTTCATGGTCTGGTATTGATGTATGAATTCAGTACGTTGGTGCTCCCAAGGTTATTGAGCTTGATGCAGGATATTGTTAAATGGGAAAGAGAGAGCAGAGAAGGTTTACGAGGATGTTGCCAGGACTTGAGGCGCTGAGCTACAGGGGGAGGTTGGGCAGGCCAGGGTATTATTCCGAGGACGTACACACCATTGAAGATAAATGGGGATACTGTGGATAGGGTGAGCTGCTTTAAATACCTGGGAGTCCACATCTCAGAGGATCTGACATGGACATCACACGCTGCAGCACTGGTGAGTAAGGCAAGGCACCACCTTTACCACCTCAGGCAACTGAGGAAATTCAGAGTGTCTCCAAGGACCCTCCAGTGCTTCTACTGATGGCTGTGGAAAGCATCTTGTCTGGAAACATCACAATCTGGTTTGGGAACTGCTCTGCCCAGGACAAGAAGGCTCTGCAGAGAGTAGTGGGCTCGGCCAAACGCACTATGGGAACTACACTCGCCCCCCCCCCCCTGCAGGAACTATACATCAGAAGGTGCAAATCCAGAGCCAACAAGATCATGGGGGACCCCTTCCACCCCAGCAACAGACTGTTCCAGCTGCTACGGTCCGGCAAACGCCTCCGTTGCCATGCTGTGAAAACGGAGAGGACGAGAAGGAGTTTCTTCCCAGAGGCCATTAGGACTGTAAACTCCTATCTCACCAGGGACTAACTTACTGTACCAATGTACTGTTGTGTGGTGTCTTTTAAAATTGCTGTTTCTTCTTTTTTTTTTCTCTCCCACAAATATGTAATTCTGATTCTGTTCCATTCTGTTTCGTAGTTTTTTTTTTTTGCACAATCCGCGAGCATTGCCACTTTTCATTTCACTGCACATCCCGCATGCGTATGTGACGAATAAACTTGACTTGGAGCGCAGGAGGATGAATGGTGATCTTACAGAAGTGTACATGAACATGAGGGGGATAGATAGGGTAGACGCACAGAGTCTTTTACCCACAGTAGGGGCATCAAGAACCAGATGACATACTTTTATGGTGAGAGGGGGAAAAATTAACAGGAATCTGTGGGGGAAACGTTTTCACACAGAGGGTGGTGGATATATGGAATGAGCTGCCGGAGGAGGTGGTTGAGGCAGAAACTAGAACAACATTTAAAATACATTAGGACAGGTACATGGATAGGAAATGTTTAGAGAGTGATAGACACAAAGTGCTGGAGTGACTCAGTTGATCAGGCAGCTTCTCTGGAGAATAAGGAAAGGATATCAGTATCAGCATCTGCATTTCCTTTCTACTTCCTTAGGGTGCAGTTGAGGCAGAAACTGTAACAACATTGAAAAAAATGTGGACACGTACATGGATAAGAAAGGTTTAGAGGGTATGGGGCCAAACGTGGGCAGCTGGGACTAGTGTAGATGGGGCAACTTGGTCAGCATGGGCAAGCTGGCCCAAAGAGCCTGTATGACTCTTATTCTCAAGGTCTTAAGGTCTATGCAATTGCTGGCTGACATCCAAATTTCAGGTCGAGGACCCATATTCATAAGTTCTTAAGTGATAGGAGAAGAATTAGGCCATTTGCCCCACAAATGTGATTCTGAGATGTGATCTGTACTTTTGCTGCTCTAATGAATGTTAATGTCCAATTCTCCTTCTGATACAATGGTCACACATCGGCTCAATTGTAGGTCCATCCATCAGTCTTGCTGATGCACTGGCCATTATCTTCCATTTAATGAGCAGCAAGGTGGCGCAGTGGTAGAGTTGCTACCTTACAGCGACCACAGCGCCTGAGACCCGGGTTCGATCCCGACTACAGGAACTATCTGTACGGAGTTTGTACGTTCTCCCCGTGACCGCGTGGGCTTTCTCCGAGATCTTCGATTTCCTCCCACACTCCAAAGATGTACAGGTTTGTAGGTTAATTGGCTTGGTATAAATGTAAAATTGTCCATAGTGTGTGTTGGATAGTGTTAGTGTGCGGGGATCCCTGATCGCTGCAGACCCGGTGGGCTGAAAGGCCTATTTCCGCGCTGTGTCTCTACACTAAACTGAACTAAATAGCCTCAGTTTAGTTGAGTTTAGTTTACTTAAACTAAACTAAATAGCCTCAGTCACATTCATGAAGAAGAAAGTTGCCTCTACATTTCATATTTTATGAAGTTTGACGCCATCAATAACTTCCCCTGGAAGGTGTGTAATATTAATACAGAGTTGATTTCATATGCTGGCTCAGTTCACTTTAGATCTCATCAAACAGTCAGCAAAACAATTTAGTGAAATTTTGCTATGGTGAAAAGATTTGTTTTAAAAGGGCAGTCAATTTGGTAGTATCCTAGTGGGAGGAAATTTCAGTAATAACTGCTGTTTATTTAACATTTAATACCTCAATAAAGACACTGTTACAATCTTTATAAGGTCTTACTGTGTTACTTAATAGTATGTTATAATTGTCTTCCTTTCTGTGATGGAAGGTGAGTCGGCAAATGTAAGACTCCAGCACATTGAACCCTGTGGCAATATCAAGAGTCAATATGGACACAAAGTGCTGGAGTAACTCAGCGCGTCAGGCAACCTCCTCTGGAGAAAAGGGACTGGTGAGGTTTCGGGTCGGAAATCTTCTTCAGATTGAAAGACAGAGAAGGACAGAACAAAACAGGGCCGGCAACAGATGACCTCAGGAAGGGTGGAGTCCATAATGGTTCATTGTGGGCTGGGAAAGATGTGCTAACTACAGGGATGCAGGAGTTACTTGAAATGAGAGAAACCAACATTCATACCGCAAGTTTGTAAGCTGCCCAAGCAAATTATGAGGTACAGTTCGTCCAATTTGCATGTGGCCTCACCCTGACAGTAGAGGAGGCCCAGGGCAGAAAGATCAGTATGGGAAGGGGAGTTAAATGGGTGTCTAAATTTTTAGCTATTTAAGTTATTACATCGGATGGAAGCTGCATACCAAATCTCGTTGTACCTCTGTGCAATGACAATAAAAGATATTATTATTGTTATTATTATTATTATATTATTATTATTATTATTATTATTATTATTATTAAAACATTTGACAAATGGGAGATCCCATAGGCTGAGGCGGACTGAGAGTCAGAGTTCAGCGAAACAATCACCAAGTCTGCGCTTGGTCTCGCCGATATCTCGGAGCCTGCGCCAGAGATGGACCAGGAAACAAGAGTCAAATCAAGACTGTTTATGTGTCACATGCACCAGATATAAACCAGGACAATTAAACTATTCCTTGCTGCAGCTTTGCAGGCGAATGTTGACACAGCAGCCCAACGTGAAATGCAGATTACTCCCCACATATTCCCCAATCCCAGATCACAAATCCATATCTCCGACCACCATATCATTTTCCCACTTTCCAAGACGGGTGCCACTTAAAACAAAACTGAAAAACACTTTCAAATAGCAGCCAGCTGTGTCGCTTTTAAGGGTCGTATTTTTCTTGGCTGCCACAGCGAATCCACAAGCAAAGATAAACACCAGAACACATTTTGATTTAAAATCTCTTAACATTCCCTCAAGATCAGAGGCCCTGAAATGATCCATCTGAGCCGTTCCCGAAACAACAAACACTTATGGTTTAAAAAAAAGTTGTTTTAAGTCTCTTCGCGAAAAAAGTTCACTCTCAGGTAGAATGTATGGATGGCAATTTGAAACAAAAATGGCTAAATGTTTTGTTGGCCGGGACTTTGCACAAAAAATTATTTCCACGGTCGAGTTACTTTTCCAAACTGCGTAGAAAAACAGTTGCAGCGTTGAAGCTTTGTTAGTTTTACTTCTCCACCATTTAGTTAAAATAAACACAATCAAACCAATCAAACGTATTATTGTATATTTAAATATACTTAGTGAAGATGAAGAGAAATTACAGTTAAATGTCTGGTTTATGTTCAAATCGTATTAGCTGTCAATAGTGACCATTTCTTGGTTCAATTGTAAACTTTCTGTTTTTGTCATAAATCATACAGGAGAAAGGATATGTCTGCCGTAGCTATTTTATTAGTAACATAAAAAAGACTTCCATTGACTGTATAACAGCTGTGTCACCTGCACATGGGTGATCCGATTTTGACACCTTCCCCCAAGTGTATTGCAAGGATAAACATATTCTGTTCAAACGAGACCAATGACAGCAAAATTGCCTGCTTGTCTCTAAAAAGACTCTAATAATGTGTATCGAGGGAGAGGCCCATGTTCTGACAGTAGACTTTTTTCCCCAGTGTAAGTCTGAGAGGTTCAAATTTTCGAGAAACTTTAATCTTTCACAACACAACAGAAATACAACATGCCGCACATCATCGGAGCTTGACAAATAATTTCTGGAATAAAACACATTGGGAAAGATGCAGTCACGACCAAAAAATCCAATTGTGGAAGCATGTCATGGCAAACACTGTGCCAAAGTGCCTTGGCTCGCCATAGACAGATTAAATTAAAGAATAAATTAATTTAAATTGTTTCTACCAGAGGGTGGCAGAAATTTGGAAGCTTCTTCTGACAGCAATTTTAAATCTGAGATTGATAGATTCTTGATAACCAAAGGTATTAAGGGATATGGGGAAAAGATGGGTCGCAGATCAGTCATGTTCTTCCTGAATGTTGCACAAGACTGAGGCGTGAAACCTTCCACTATCTTTGTAATTCAAAAAAATAATGTCTAACCCCTGGCTCCTGTACATGCGCTCCTCCCTTCAAAGTCCAAAAGGCTCTATTCATAGCACCTTAACTGGAGCTCACATTATGAAGCCAGTTTAAAGAGTGATGGCTGCCAGAATTCGCAGTGAATTAGAAAGGTACTGCGACTGAATTTAAGTTTCTGGCATCTTTACAGCCTCAGCTTCACTTTACGAAAAACATGCTTTTTATTGTATTTTTCTCAAATAAATGCATCACCAGATTCAAGGCATCTACAATGATGCATCATCTTTCTTTCATAAAATTAATTGTTTCACCAGAGATCTGTTACAAATCACCACAAATATATCCAGTGTAGATTTTGTAATCTAATTTTCTATAAATAGGAATACCTCAGAGTGTGGTAAAAAAAAATGTACGTTCGTTTGAAATTCAATGTCACATTAAAGCAGAAAAAAAATTAAGTGTGCAATATTAAATCTTAAATTATTTTCCACTTTAATTCCACAATTATTTATAGTTGAATTGACTGAAAATCTAGCAGCTATCGTTTTAACCATGGACCAAACCTCAAAATGTGACGCCACCTACTTGCTTTGCTCAAATCAGGCGGGTTTAGAACTCATTGAGTCGAACATTTTCACACACAAATCGTTATTGGTGTTACTGACCGCATTTGTGCTACTATGTTGGGACTTTAGCAATTCTCATATTTTCCAAGTAACCTTTAATAATTAGGGACAGGTTTGATGTGTACGATAGTGTATCTTGTCCTTGCGCTTGTGGACATTGCTCGGTTCATGTGATAGATCTTGTGGCGTGGCAGAAACAATCTTTCAATGGGTTAACGTCCGACAAAAATATGCTGCGTTTTTGCAACTGCTTCGTGTTTATCGAGAAACGGTCAGAAAACACTTCAATGCTTGCTTCATTGCTCCCAAGCATATTGCTGAGAACATTCTTTCCAATTTTGATCCCTGTATGTCATAAGTTCATAAATTCATAAGTTGTAGGAGCAGAATTAGGCTATTCAAGTCTACTCCGCCATTCAATCATGGCTGATTTACATTTCCCTCCCAACCCCAATCTCCTGCCTTCTCCCCATAACCTCTGACACCCGAACTAATCAAGAATCTATAAATCTCCACCTTAACAATATCCATTTCCTTGGCCTCCACTGCCTTCTATGGCAATGAATTCCATAGATTCACCAGCCTCTGACTAAATAAATTCCTCCTCATCTTCTTTCTAAAGTTACGTCCTTTTATTCTGAGGCTATGGCCTCTGGTCCTAGACTCTCCCACCAGTGGAAACATCCACTCCACATGCACTCTATCCAGGCCTTTCACTGTTCAGCCAGTTTCAATGAGGTTTTCCCTGATCCTTCTAAACTCTAGCGAGTCGAGACCCAGTGCCGTCAAACGCTCATCAATTGTCGTCTCAAATGCCACTTTTTTTTGTTTATCAACTATATAGCAACTATACCATACTCCGCGAGCAATGTTGTTAGGTGTTTATTACCATAAGATAAATCACCACTGCACTGTGCCAAGTATTTTGTGCATGACTATTTCTGCCTCAGGTGCAGTAGTAGGGAACCAACAGATTGATAAATTATGCAGGGGGCTAGCTAGACCGGGCTTGTGTTTCATTGAATAAAGGGATGATCCACGCGAGGTTTTTAAGACAATTAAAGAAATTTAAAATACAGGTGGAGACAAACTATTTCCTCTTTCCTCTGGAGAGCCCAGCAAAAATGAGGCAGAACATTAAAATTACGCTCATATCCTGAGAGCATTACTTCACAAAACAGTTAACAGTTTGAAGTTCGGAACTCCTCCTCCAAATAAAAAAGTCGAGGCTATGGGTCAATTGAATATTGCAAAACCGCGAATGGCAGGAGTACTGCGGGTTCCAGAACCAAGGCCTGCAGATGCACAGATCAGTCGTAATCTAACTGAAAGGGGGAAACATGCTCAAGGGACTGAACGGCCTACTCCTGTCATGATTTTCCTAAGTTCCTAAGCGACGCAATTTAAATTTGTATCTTGCAAATGTCACAAGCATCATTTCATGAATTTGTCAATGTATCTGATTCGTTTTATTTCAAAGCGCAGCTCAGCTGAGATAGTCACATTGCCATGTCATGAAAATTTATGTCTCCATTTTAATTCGATTCTTGAAACCAAGGGACACTTGCCCCCAAAAGAAGAAGAAATCAAAAATCGCACGAGGGAAGAGTCCTTTGAGTGATCAGAACTTCGAGGGTGTAACCTCTCTGAGCAAGAGCGGAAAACGAATGGCATCTTTGACACAACCAACCGCTGCAAGTCACATTATATCATCAGCTTTGTATTAACATGGTGCCATCCTGTGTCACAATGCAATATGTATATGTATATATATATATATATATATATATATATATATATATATATATAAATTAGGAAATATAGCAAAAAACAAAGATAATTTTCTGGGGTTTCAGTAATTGCAAGTTTCAGTAAAGCGAGCCCTTATCATTTTACTCTCAAAATTAGATGTTAATACGGAGCCTTCAGAAAGCAATTAAAACATTATTTTTCTTTTGCAAGTTTTTTTTAATCAAAAAATTTATTCAATTATTAAAAAAATAATATTTACACTACAATAAAATAAGCCGGAAACCACCGCCATAATACAATACAAAACATATATCCATAATAAACTACAATACAACTTTGCTACAATCCTTATTGAGGATACATTCAACACCCTGCGGAGCCCAGCGGTCCTGGAACTCCCTCAGGGTGCCCGTGGACAGGGCGTATTCCCTTTCCAACCCCACTTGGGCACGGACGTAAACCCGGAAAACGGGGAAGGCAGCCGGCTCGGGGAGAGCCCTCCACCGCCTGGCGCCTTGACTCGCGGATGGCCAGCTTGGCCAGGCCTTCTTTTGCAAGTTTGAGTGGGGAGAGACAACTAAGCGGTCACAGGGAGAATTTGTAAACTCCACACTGTCGGCACCAGAGGTCAGGTCTCTGGCGCTGAGAGGCAGTGGCACTACCAGCTGCACCACTGTGCCGCCCCAATGTTTCCCTCTGGCAGTGTAGCTTCCACTAAGTGCTCCTGCTTTCCTCCAATGCCACAACTTCATAAGGGATAGGAGCAGAATTAGGCCATTTGGCCCATCAAGTCTACTCCGCCATTCAATCATGACTGATCTATCTTCCCCTCTCAACCCCATCTCCTGCCTTCTCCCCCTAAACCCTGACAGCCGTACTAATCAAGAATTTATCAATCTCTGCATTAAAAATATCCATTGACTTGGCCTCCACCGCTTTTAGTGTCAATGAATTCCACAGATTCACCACCCTCTGACTAAAGAAATTGTTCCTCATCTCCTGCCTAAAGAAACATCCTTTTATTATGAGGGTAGGACCTCTGGTCCTAGTCTCTCCCACTAGTGGGAACATCCTCCCCACATCAACTCTATCCAGACCTTTCACTATTCAGTAAGTTTCAATGAGGTCCCCCCACATCTTTCTAAACTCTAGTGAGTGGAGGCCCAGTGCTGTCCAACGCTCATCATATGTCAACCCACTCATTCCAAGGATCATTCTCGTAAACCTCGTTTGGACCCTCTCCAGGGCCACCACATCCTTCCTCAGATATGGGGCCCAAAGCTGTCCCAAAGACATCTTGATTGATTGCTATAAACCACTCCCAGTGCCACTGGATGGCAGGAGGGTCTGGAGAGAGTTGGGAGAGACGGTGGTTCACAGAGGAATAGAGGGGATCTGGAATAGATAAGATTGCCCTGAAGATGGCATAGACTAGATCTCCTTTCACCCTGGATGGAAAAAAACTGAAATATTTTCATGGAATCATTTAAGTCCAAACAAAGGATTGGTGAGGCCACATTTCAATGTTCTTTACTAAAGTCAACACATCCAACACCTCCTCAGTACTAGAACCAAATAGCACAGCAGATAACGGAAATAACATGAAATAAAATCATAGAGTCATAGTCATGTAGTGTGGAAAAGTGCTTTTCGGCCCAACTTGTCCGCACCAACAAATATCTACCAACAAAAATCTACATCCCATCTACACTAGTCCCACCTGCCTGTGGTTTCGTCCATATCCCTCTAAACCTACCCTACCCTTGTCCCTGTCCAAATGTTTCTTAAATGTTTCTTATATCTGCCTCAACGACATCCTCCAGCATTCCACACACCCACCACCTTTTGTCTAAAAAAGTTACCCTCAAGTTCCTATTAAATATTTCCCCCTTCGCCTTAAATTTATGACATTCGCTTATTCTGGGCAAAAGACTCTGTGTGTTTACCCAATCTATTCCTCTCCTCCCAGTGGAATTCTCTGCCTCAGAGGGCGGTGGAGGCGGTTCTCTGGATACTTTCAAGGGAGAGCTAGATAGGGCTATTAAAGATAGCGGAGTCAGGGGATATAGGGAGAAGGCAGGAACGGGGTACTGTTTGGGGAACGATCAGCCATGATCACATAGAATGGCGGTGCTGGCTCGAAGGGCCGAATGGCCTACTCCTGCACCTATTGTCTATTGTCTATTGTCATGATTTTTACACCACTACAAAATCACCCCTCATTCTCCTGAACTCCAAGGAATAAAGTCCTAGTCCGCTCAACCTCTCCCTCAGGCCCATGAGTACTGGCAACATCCTCGTAAATCTTCTCCGCACCCTTTCCAATTTGGCAACATCTTTCCTACAACATGGTAACCAAAACTGAACACAATGCACAAAATAGGGCCTCTTATATAACTGCAACGTGACGTCCCAACTTCTATACAATACTCTGACTGATGAAGGCCAGGGTGACAAAACTATATTTCCGAAGAGGACTATGACACACAGTTGCTGCCATTGATTGCAAATGAATCTCTAACCCAACATGCTCATGTCTTTCAATGGAACTTGGACACCTTAACGTTTGACTCAGTTGTGAGATTAGATCACTTTATCCTCATTAGAACGTTGCCTAGAGTATTTGTTCGACTGGATTAAAGGGTATTAGATATAAGGAGAGGTTGGACCAACTTGGATGGTTTACTCATGAGCGTCAAGGGTTGAACAACAGCCTGGTAGAAGTTTATAACATGTTGAGAGGTATAGGTAGGATAGGCAGTCAAAATCTGTTTTCCAGGGTGGAAATGTCAAATACTGGAGGACATAGAGTCATAAAGTCATAGTCATTGAGTCATAGTCGTACAGCACAGAAATAGGCCCTTCAGCCCAACGTGCCCTTGCCAACCAAGATGACTCATCTACGCTAGTCCCACCTGCCTACATTTGACCCATTTCCATCTAAACTTTTCTTATCCATGTACCTGTACAAATGTATTTTAAATATTGTTATAGTACCTGCCTCAACTACCTCCTCTGGCAGCTCATTCCCGATACCCACCACCGTGTAAGAATGTATCCCCTCAGGTTCCCATTAAATCTTTCCCCTCTCACCTTAGACACACGTCCTCTGGTTCTTGATTCCCCTACTATGGATAAGAGACTCTGCATCTACCCTATCTATTCCCCTCATGATCTTATGCACCTCTACAAGATCTATCTACCTATCCATCCAAATGCATATATATCTTATGCCTCGGAATACTCATTAGTAACTTGCCTGCCACAGATGCTAGGCTCACTGATCTATAATTTCCGGGCTTTTCCTTGCAGCCCTTCTTAAATCGAACTTTGTACATCTTAGGACATTTAGTACCACCTCGACCATCCTCCCTGTCCTATCCATAAACCTGTTTCTTAAACGTTGGGATAGTCCCAGCCTCAACTACCTCCTCTGGCAGCTGATCCCACACCCCCACCACCCTTTGTGTGAAAATGTTAGCCCTCAAATTCCTATTAAATTTTGTCCCCTTCATCTTAAACCTATGTCTTCTGCTCCTCGATTCACCTACTCTTGGCAAGGGACTCTGTGCCTCTACCCAATCTATTCCTCTCATGATTTTATACACCTCTATAATATCACCCCTCAACCTCCTGCACTGCAAGGAATAGAGTCCCAGCCTACTCAACCTCTCCCTATAGCTCGGACTCTAGCAACATCCTCGTAAATCTTCTTTGTACCCTCTCTAGTTTGACAACATCTTTCCTATAACATGGTTCCCAGAACTGAACACCATATTTTTCATGCGGTCTCGCCAATGTCTTATACAACTGCAACAAGACCTCCCAATTTCTATACTCAATACTCTGATTGATGAAGGCCAATATGCCAAAAGCCTTTTTGACCACGTTATCTACCTGCGATACGACCTTCAAGGAACCATGCACTTGCACTCCAAGATCCCTCTGCTCTACAACACTCCCCAGAGGCCTACCACTGTGTGGGTCCTGCCCACATTCCCAAAATGCAACACCTCACATTTATCTGTATTAAACTCCATAATATCTTTCTTCACGGCAAACACAGAGAAGAAATACTCACTGAGGGCCTTGCCTATCTCCTGTGGCTCCCATCGAGATGACTACTTTGGTATCTGAAGAGCTCTATTCTCTCTCTCGTCACCCTCTTTCCCTCAATATACAGTACATAGAAATTTCTTTGGATTTCCCTTAATATTATCTGTCAGAGCTAGCTCCTGCCCCCTTTTTGCCCTCCTGCTTTACTTCTTAAGTTTTCTTATGGTAGAAAGTTGGCTCCCAACCATGGTGTAGGGAGGTTATTGTTCGTATTGGTGGAAATGTGTCAGCCTTGATAACAATCAGCACGGGAGCACCTCAAGGCTGCGTGCTCAGCCCCCTGCTGTACTCACTCTATACTCATGACTGTGTAGCCGGTCATAGTGCGAACTCCATCATCAAGTTCGCTGACGACACCACTGTTGTGGGACGTATCACTGATGAGGATGAGTCAAAGAATAGAAAAGAGATTCAGCGACTGTCCATATGGTGCCAGCACAATAACCTGGCCCTCAACACCAGCAAAACCAAGGAACATTTGTGGACTTTGGAAGGAGTAGGATGGGGACCCACAGTCCCATTTATATCAACGGGTCAATGGTTGAAAGGGTCAAGAACTTCAAATTCCTGGGCGTGCACATCTCTGAAGATCTTTCCTGGTCCGAGAACACTGATGCAGTTATGAAGAAAGCACATCAGCGCCTCTACTTCCTGAGAAGATTACAGAGAGTCGGTTTGTCAAGGAGGACTCTCTCTAACTTCTACAGGTGCACAGTAGAGAGCTTGCTGACCGGTTGCATCATGGCTTGGTTCGGCAACTTGAGCGCCCTGGAGCAGAAAGGACTACAAAAAGTAGTAAACACTGCCCAGTCCATCATCGGCTCCCTTCCATCGAGGGGATCTTTCGCAGTCGCTGCCTCAAAAAGGCTGGCAGCATCATCAAGGACCCACACCACCCTGGCCACACCCTCATCTCCACGCTATGTTCAGGTAGAAGGTACGGGAGCCTGAAGACTGCAACAACCCGGTTCAGGAATAGCTACTTCCCCACAGTCATCAGGCTATTAAACTTGGATCAGACAAAACTTTTAACATCAATAACCCATTATCTGTTATTTGCACTTTACCAGTTTGTTTATTTATTCGTGTTTGTATATATATTTATATAATGGTATATGGACACACTGATCTGTTCTGTAGTCATGCCTTCTATTGTGCTGAAGCAAAGCAAGAATGTCATTGTCCTATCAGGGACTCATGACAATAAACTCTCTTGAATCTTGAATCTATTAGAAAACGATATTCCTGCCATGGTTCACAGAAGCTAAAAAGAGAAGACTGATCTCCTGTGCTCAATTTGCAGAACCTGGAAGAGTACAGTGCAGAGACCGGCCTTACTCCCCACGATGACTGTGCCGAAATGATGCCAAGTTAAACTATTCTCTGCTTGCACATGATCCATTTCCCTCTATCCCCTGCATATCCATGTGTCTCTAAAAGCATCTTAAATGCCACTATTATATATACCTCCACCATCACCCTTTGTCAGTACATTCCAGGCACCCTCTGTGTAAAACCTTGCCACACATACCTCCTTTAAATTTTCCCTCTCCCACCTTAAACCAAAGCTCTTTAGTCTTTGATCTTTCCATCCTGCGAAAAATGTTCTGATTGTCTCCTCGATGTATGCCACTTATAATTGTACATCCTTCTGTCAGGTCTCCCGTCTGGTAAAACAGAAAGTGCTGGAGTAACTCAGCGGGTCAGGCAACATCTCTGGAGCACATGTATAGGTGGCGTTTTGGATCAGGACCCTTCTTCAGGTCAACCTATTTTACACTCTCTCCAAAGCCTCCATATCCTTCCTTTACTGGGGCAACCAGACAGCATGCAATACTCCAAATATGATACGATACGATAGAACCTTATTTATCCCAGGAGGAAAATTGATCTGCCAACAGTCATAAAACAAAAAATACTTGAAACATGAAATTAAAGTGACAAGTGGAAAGGATTGTGGATATGCAAAGATTGGGGGGCGGGGGGGCGGGGGGGGGGGGGGAGGGGGGTGATTCAGTCTATCCCATGGCAGAAGGGGAAGGAGTTGTACAGGTTGTGGCCCATCCAATGTCCTATAAAGCTCCAACATGACATCCTGACTCTTCTACTCAATACCCCGATGATGAAGGCAGGCATACCATATGCCTTCTGTTTCCACTCTATCCATTTATGTTGCCACTTTCAAACAGATATGGCTTGGTAAAATAGCTTGGCACACTGCATGAAATAGCTGTTATTGGATTATTTTGTGCAGAAAACAAGGATGATAAAATATTACCCAGCAGAAAATGTCAGCAGGCTACGTTAGAAAGAATGTCACCTCGTCATGTGAAGTAGCAGCAATTTACGTTCTCCATCATTTGATTAGTGGATTTACATCAGAACAAATAATTTTGCTTTGTGGATCAGTGTACGATTGCCTTTTGTATATAATGGGTGGCAGATACTGCAAGAGCACAAGACAAAAATAATGCATTGGAGTGACAAGAGATGTGAAGATTCTACAGTTAACAACATTAAAGGACAGAACAGCTGAGAAGATTATTGTGAGAAAAGAGAATACAGAAAAGATGCTGATGTATGACAGCTGAGGTTGACAGGTGAACCGAATGGAAGTGTCTTATCAAACTCAAGGCAGTAAATTGTATTCACTCCCAGGAAAATCATTTCTTTGTAGAGTGGTAACAATGAATTGCACTTTTATTGTTTCACTAATGAGGACTTAAAATGCCCAGAAATAATGCCAATAGAAATATTTAAATGGAAGTAATCCAGGGGGGTTCATAGGGGACCGTCTTCAGCCTATATAATTAATACTTGCAACCAAAGGCAACCACTCTGCCAACAGTGCACTGCATTGGGAAGTCCAACTCAGGGGGGGGCATAACGTTAAAATAAGGGCTTTGTCACTGAGGTCCTGTCCCACTTTCACGACCTAATTCACGACCTCTGCCGAGTTTGCCCTTGACTCATACTCGCAGCATGGTCGCCACGAGGTCGTAGGAGGTCGTAGGTAGGTCGAAGGTAGGTCGTAGCAAGCTGTGATGCTAGTCGTAGGTACTCGTGGCATCAAGTAGGTCGGGGCGTTTTTCTAGCCTGATGAAAAACGTCCACGAGTAAAAAAGGTCGTGAATTAGGTCGTGAAAGTGGGACAGGCCCTTGACTCAGCACCCTGACACACAATGGTGAATGGAAATCTGAAAATCCCTCTTCAAAAACCATGGTATACATTGGAAATTCAGAATTGTTTTTAGTTTAGAAATGCAGCATGGAGACAGGCCCTTCAGCCCACTGAGTCCACGCCGACCTGTTCACACGGCCTCTATGTTATGCCATTTTCTCATCCTCTCCCGACATACGCCACACAGGAATTTACAGAGACCGATTAACCTGCAAACCTCTGTGGCAGCAGCTCCAACAGATGTGCCACTCTTCTGGATTTTGGCGGAATTGGAACTAATTATCTTTTGTTCAAGAAGAGTACAAAACATTACAGAATAAAGCCAGCTCAAGCCATGTGAGCGCAAACTGATACATTGCCTGAGACCTTGGGCAAGAGACTGTGCATCGACTCGATCTATTCCTCTCATGATTTGGTCCACCTCTATGAAGGGTGGTCTTATAGAGGTGTACAAGTTATCAGAGGAATAGATCGGGTAGCCGCACAGAGTCTCTTGCCCAGAGTTGGGGAATAGAGAACCGGAGGACATGGGCTTAAGGTGAGAGGGGAAAGATTTAATAAAGGTTGGTAGGAGTACGGAATGATCTGCCAGCGGAGGTAGTTGAGGCAGGGACTATCCCAACGTTTAATCTGCCGTATCTGGCAGCCGCGCCAACAGCCTGCCTCGTCTTTTTCTTCTCTTGCTGTTTTGCTCTGTTTACTTGTATGTTCTTCATGTACCTTTAGTTTTTGTATTACATGGGGGTGGGGCGGGGAGATGGGAGGGGGTTGCGGAAACCTTTTGTATCTTTTACCCCGATGGAGATGCGACCTTTTCATCATATCTCCGCCCGCACTGCGGCTTTAACATTGTTAGGGGTCGACTGCGGGAGCTTTGAACCGCAGGAGCTTCGATCATCCCGATCGCGGGAGCCTCGATCGCCGACTGCGGGAGCCTCGATCGCACCGACTGCGGAAGATTCGATTGCCCCGACCGCAGGAGAAAAGGAGGAAAGAAGGCATAAGTTATTTGCCCTCCATCACAGTGGGGAATGTGAGACCGCCAGAAAAACAAGATGGACATGCTGCCTGCACTGGTGAGGACTCAGAGGGAGTGCCGTGAGTGCAGTGATCTCGGTGTTTTGCAGGGACATGGCTCCATGAGGACATCCCGGAGTCTAGTGCGAGTGTGGACGGCGTTCTGACTGTTCGGGCGGACAGGGACTGCAGAGAGAGAGACAGCGGTCGGTACAACTCTGGTCACATCGCGGTGAAGGAGCGTGTGTGTGGCCCGGACATTGAACTGATGGCTGTGGGTCTCCGCTTATGCTGTGGGCCCTGGGGATTCTCACACACCGTTGTGGTGGTTGCTTAAGTCTATGGTTAATTTTTATGTGGTTATGTATTTTGTTGCTTTTTCACTGAAAAGACACTGAAAAACTTGTTCATGCATATATCTTCAGTAGGTTAGATTATTGTAATGGTATCATTAGTACAGGTTTCAGTAAAAAATCAGTTAAACAACTGCAGCTTATCCAGAATGCCGCTGCTAGAGTCTTGACCAACACCAAGAAAATGGACCACATTACACCTGTCCTTAAATCTTTGCACTGGCTCCCTGTGTGTAAAAGGATAGATTTTAAAATTCTGTTACTGGCCTACAAGGCACTGAATGGTCTGGGTCCAAAATACATCTCTGACCTTCTTGTTGGATATGAGGCACCTAGACTCCTCAGGTCTTCAGGGACAGGTTTACTCTGTGTTCCCAGGCTCAGAACTAAAAAGGCTGAAGCAGCGTTCAGTTTTTATGCTCCACACCTGTGGAACAAGCTCGCTGAACACCTGAGGTGTGTACAGTACAGACTGTAAGCTCATTTAAATCAGGCCTAAAAACACTGTTGTTTACTGTAGCTTTTCCATAACCCAACATGTAGGTAATCTTAACCTTCTAATCTTATCCCTTTTATGTGCTTTTAAAATCGTTTTATTGTTTTAGTGACTTTGTTTTACTATTCATGCATTTGTCTTATTGCTTGTTTTGTCATTTTTGGCTATTTTGTTGTCCTGTGTTGTATGGTTGTTCTGCTGTTTTTTTTCTATGTTATTCTTTTGTTTCTTTTGTCAAGCACTATGAATTGCTGCATGTATGAATGGTGCTTTGTAAATAAATTTGCCTTGCCTTGCCTTGCCTTTTTTGTACAGTTATTGGCAAATCAGATTTCTTGTATGTTTACGTACTTGGCTAATAAATCAATTACAATTGCAATTACAATTACAATTAAGAAACATTTGGGCAAGTACTTTTGTGTCTATCTTTGGTTTAAACCAGCATCTGCAGTTCCTTCCTGCATACATTGCCAGGGGTGGTGGTGGGGGCAGAAACGATGGTGGCGTTTAAGAGAGCTTTAGTACATGGAAGTGCAGGGAATAGTATAGGAACAATAGGAACAAGCTGCCAGAGGAGGTAGTTGAGGCTGGGACTATCCCTTCATTTAAGAACCAGTTAGACAAGTACACGCATAGGACAGGTTTGGAGTAATCTGGTCCAAGTGCAAGCAAGTGGGACTAGTGTAGCTGGGACATTGCCGGCCTGTGTGCGCAAGTTGGGCCGAAGGGCCTGTTTCCACACTCTATGACTCTATTTCCCTTCACCACTGTAAGACGGACAGCTGTATTACAACGCCTGAGTGACAAAGCTCTGAATTTAACATCATAAATAGAAATGGATAGACTCTGGGAGAGCCCATCTGTTAAAGTTCTGAATTGGGACAAGGGCATCTATATATAGCAGTATTGGACAGCAACTTACTCGAGTAGATGGGAGTAGGTTGTTTGCGGGCAAAAGAACATCCAGGAAGTGGGATGCTTTTAAAAGTATGATGACAAGTGTTCAGGGCATGAATGGATTGAGCGGCCAAAGGTGGTAGTTGAGGTAGGTATTGTAACCACATTTAAAATGACATATGTACAGGTTCATGGGTAGCTTTGTTCAGTTTATTATTGTCATGTGAAAATCACATGAGGTGCAGTGAAAATCCTTTTGCTGCACGCTATCCTGTCAGCGATAAGACTATACAGAATTATAATCAAACCATCCACTATGCACAGATATGGGATAAAGAGCATAATGTTTAGCGCAAGATAAAGTCCAGTAAAGTATGATTTAAGATCATTCGAAGGTTTCCAATGAAATAGATGGGTGCTCATGGACAAGATGTGTAGGAAGGAGCTGGTTTAGTCTGTCTGAAGAAGGGTCTCGACCCAAAATGTCAACCATTCCTTGTCTCCATAGATGCTGCCTGTCCCACTGGGTTACTCCAGCATTTTGTGGCGATCTTAGATGGGAGGTCAAACGGATAGGAAAGGTTTAGAAGCATGTGGGACTGGTAGAGATGGGGACATCTTAGTCAGCTTGGGCAAGTTGGGCAGAAGGGCCAGTTTCTGTGCTGTATGACTCTATGGCTGAAGGATTACATCTCATAGAAACATAGAAAATAGGTGCAGGAGGAGGCCATTCGGCCCTTCGAGCCAGCACCGCCGTTCATTGTGATCATGGCTGATCATCCGCTATCAATAACCCGTGCCTGCCTTCTCCCCCTATCCCTTGACTCCACTAGCCCCTATCTAACTCTCTCTTAAATTCATCCAGTGATTTGGCCTCCACTGCCCTCTGTGACAGGGAATTCCATAAATTCACAACTCTCTGGGTGAAAAAGTTTTTTCTCACCTCAGTCTTAAATGGCCTCCCCTTTATTCTAAGACTGTTGCCCCTATTTCTGGACTCACCCAACATTGGGAACAATTTTCCTGCATCTAGCTTGTCCAGTCCTTTTATAATTTTATATGTTTCTATAAGATACCCCCTCATCCTTCTAAACTCCAGTGAATACAAGCCTAGTCTTTTCAATCTTTCCCCATATGACAGTCCCGCCATCCCAGGGATCAATCTCGTGAACCTACGCTGCACTGCCTCAATCACAAGGATGTCCTTCCTCAAATTAGGAGACCAAAACTGTACACAATACTCCAGATGTGGTCTCACCAGAGCGCTATACAACTGCAAAAGAACCTCTTTACTCCTGTACTGAAATCCTCTTGTTATGAAAGCCAACATTCCATTAGCTTTCTTCAATACCTGCTGTACCTGCACGCCAACTTTCAGTGACCGGTGTACAAGGACACCCAGGTCTTGTTATACCTCCCCCTTACCTAACCTAACCCCATTGAGATAATAATCTGCCCCCTTGTTTTTGCTGCCAAAGTGGAAAACCTCATATTTATCTATATTATACTGCATCTGCCACGCATCTGCCCACTCACTCAACCTGTCCAGGTCACCCTGCAACCTCCTAACATCCTCTTCACAGTTCACACTGCCACCCAGCTTTGTATCATCCGCAAACTTGCTAGTGTTGCTCCTAGTTTCCTCTTCCAAATCATTAATATATATGGTAAACAGTTGCGGCCCTAACACTGAGCCTTGCGGCACACCACTCGCCACTGCCTGCCATCTCCATGGGAGGTTGTGCGGACCGGGAGGGCAGACTGTCCCAGCCTGGACATGATGCTCATTACTTGGCGAGGGCTTGGATCCAATCTCAGGCATTGCATCACAGTGGAGGTGACAGTGAAGGTGGAGACCCTAGACCTCCTTGCCTCCTTGTAATCTCACTCCCTGCACACACAGGAGCAGCAGGGACTTGCAAAGGAGCAGTGATATACCACCAGGGAGCAGCTTCATCTCTTCACTGGGCAGTGGGTAGCACGTTGCCACTCTCAGCAGAAACTGGCTTGGTCTTGTGAACTGTTCATGCTTCTCCAGGAGCCAAGGGGTGCGGCAAGGGGACGTGCAGCTGGTCTGCACAGCCCAGGGATGCTGCAGGTCCACAGATCCCTCTCCTGCAGCGGCAAGCCGATGACACCCGTAAACAGATTGCATTCTCACGGGGACAGGCATTTGACATGTAGGAACACACCTGCAGGAGAAGGGGCAGGAACACACCTGCAGGATAAGGGGGCAGGAACATATCTGCAGGAGGCAGGAACACACCTGCAGGAGGCAGGAACACACCTGCAGGAGAAGGGGCAGGAACACACCTGCAGGATAAGGGGGCAGGAACACACCTGCAGGAGGCAGGAACACACCTACAGGAGACAGGAACACACCTGCAGGAGCAGGAACACACCTGCAGGAGCAGGAACACACCTGCAGGAGGCAGGAACACACTGCAGGATAAGGGGGCAGGAACACACCTGCAGGAGGCAGGAACCTGCAGGGCAGGAACACAGCAGGAGCAGGAACACACCTGCAGGAGGCAGGAACACACCTGCAGGAGGCAGGAACACACCTGCAGGAGCAGGAACACATCTGCAGGAGCAGGAACACACCTGCAAGAGGCAGGAACACACCTGCAGGAGGCAGGAACACACCTGCAGGAGCAGGAACACACCTGCAGGAGAAGGGGCAGGAACACACCTGCAGGATAAGGGGGCAGGAACACACCTGCAGGAGGCAGGAACGCACCTACAGGAGGCAGGAACACACCTGCAGGCGCAGGAACACATCTGCAGGAGCAGGAACACACCTGCAAGAGGCAGGAACACACCTGCAGGAGGCAGGAACACACCTGCAGGAGAAGAAGCAGGAAGACACCTGCAGGACTAGGAACAGGAACACACCTGCAGGAGAAGGAGCATGCACCCTTGCAACCCACACGCCTCCCCGATCATCAGGCTACTGAACCATCCTACCAAAACGGTGACGCCACACGGTGGCGCAGCGGTAGAGTTGCTGCTTACAACGGCAGAGACCCGGGTTGGATCCTGGTTACGGGTGCTTGTCTGTACGTTTGAGTTGTCTGAATTTGTACGTTCTCCCCATGGACCTGTGTGGATTTACTCCGAGAACTTCGGTTTCCTCCCATACTCCAAAGACATACAGGTTTGTAGGTTAATTGACCTGGTGTAGATGTAAAAATTGCCCCATGTGGAGGATAGTGTTAATGTGCGGGGATTGCTGGTCAGTGGGCGGAATGAGCTGTATCTCTAAACTAAAAAACTAAACAACTAGAGAGCAGTCCCGACCTACCATCTACCTTATTGGAAAGCTTTTCACTGTACCTTGGCACGTGTAACAATAAACTAAACTGAACTGGAAACCCTCTTTGATCTTGCACTAAACATTATTCACATTACTCTCTTTATCATGTATCTGTACACTGTGGGTTACACAAAAAGCTGGAGATACTCAGCGGGTGCAGCAGCATCTAAGGAGCGAAGGAGATAGGCGACGTTTCGGGTCGAGACCCTTCTTCAGACTTCTGTACACTGTGGATGGCTGGATTGTAATCATGTATTGTCTGACTGGTGAGCACGCAACAAAAGCTTGTCACTGTGCCTCAGTACACGTGACAATAAACTAAACTAAACTAAACTCACTCACTGCTGAGCTGGGCGAGGAGCTGGCTTTATGGGGAAGAGTGAATGGTCAGTGCCATCACAGGCACAGACCATCCCACCACTGAATGGATCTTTCGGAAGTGCCACCTCAAAAAGGTAGCCGGCATCATTAAGGACCCACACCACCCTGGCCACGATTCATTCCACTCCAGCCATCGCGAAGAAGATATAGGAGTCTGAAACCGTGATCTCCAGGTTCAAGAAACATCTTCTTCACAACAACCTCCAGGCTCTTGAATACCACAAACACAAATTAACTATGAACTATAAACTGTCTTGGTTACACCATGGGCCACAGTTAAAGAATAAGGAGTAAGGAGACGAGGAAACACTTTTTCTCACAGAGAGTGGTGAGTCTGTGGAATTCTCTGCCTCAGAGGGCGGCGGAGGCCGCTTCTCTGGATGCTTTCAAGAGAGAGCTAGACAGGGCCCTTAAAAATAGCGGAGTCAGGGGATATGGGGAGAAGGCAGGAACAGGGTACTGATTGGGGATGATCAGCCATGATCACATTGAATGGCGGTGCTGGCTCGAAGGGCCGAATGGCCTACTCCTGCACCTATTGTCTATTGTCTATTGTCTATTGACTTCAGGCTTTTTGCAAAAATATTTGGGTTTTCAATGTTTTAGTGTTTTTTTGTTTATGATGTTATCTTTGAGTAGTGTGTTCACAGGCCTGTTATGCTGCTGCAAGTATGTAAGCTGGTTAATACCAAGCACCTGGAAAGTGAGTTTCCACCAGGCCAGACATGATCTATTAAGGACTGCACGGTGACGCAGCAGTAGAGTTGCTGCCTTACAGCGCCAGAGATCCGGGTTCGATCCTGACGACGTATGCCTGTTTGTACAGAGTTTGCACCTTCTCCCTGTGACCATGTGTGTTTACCCCAGGTCCTCCTGTTTTCCCCCACACTCCAAAGACGTACAGGTTTGTTGATTTGGTAAAGATTGGAAATTGTCCCCTCGTGTGTAGGAGAGTGGTAGCGCACGGGGTGATCACTGGTCGGTGCCGACTAGGTGGACCGTAGGGCCTGATTCCACGCTGTATCTCTAAACTACACTGAACTCTAAGCGCTGGAGCAACTCAGCGCATTGGGCAGCATCTGTGGATGGTGGGCACAAGGAACTGCCGATGCCGGTTTACAGCCAAAAAAGACTAAAAGTGCCGGAATGACTGAACAGATCGGGCAGCATCTCTGGAGGACATGGGTCTGACGTTTCATGTCAGGACACTTACTCAGCCCGACCCACTCCCCATCCCACTGAGTTACTCCAGTACTCTGTGATTTGCTACAAATCTGCGGTTTCTTGTGTTCACAAGTTCACACGTTACAGGAGTAGAATTCGGCCATTCCGTTCATCGAGTCCACTCCACCATTCAATCATGGCTGATCTCTGCCGCCTAATCCCATTTTCCTGCCTTCTCCCCAAAACCCTTGAAACTCGTTCTAATCAAGAGTGTGTCTATCTCTGCCTTAAAAATTTGGCCTCCACAATCCGCTGTGGCAATGAGTTCCACAGATTAATTATCCTCTGACTAAAGAAGTTCCTCCTCACCTCCTTTCTAAAAGAGTGCCCTTTAATTCTATGGCTATGACCTCTCGTCCTAGACTCTCCCACCAGTAAAAACATCCTCTCCACATCCACTCTATCTATGCCAGTTCCCAATTTTTTTTTGCCCCGTTTACCCCGGGCAACTTTAATAGCACATAACAATGTTATTTAACTTATTTGTGAACAACTAATGATGATCAGATACTGGTTTACTAGAACCAAACACAGTCAGTGAGAAAAAATATGTACAAATCCAGAATCAACACATTTACCCCTTGGGTAGGCAAAATATCCCCTCTGGGGGTAAATTTACCCCAGGTTGGGAAACCTTGATCTATGCCTTTCATTATTCTGTAAGTTTCAATGGAGGTCCCCCCTTCAACCTTCTAAACTCCAGCGAGTACAGGCCCAGTGCTGTCAAACGCTCATTATATGCTAACCCACTCATTCCTGAGCCTTGTGTCTCCAGCCTTGATCTATGTTCCTTCAGTGTCAAAGAACACCTGCACCAACACACCCGCCTCCTCCTTGTTGCATACCCTGCAGAACTGAGACACATTACACTACTTCACATATAATCAAAAAAAAGGAGTAATGATTTTTAAAAATGGAGAAATGCGACTAGAGTCTGCAGCTCCAGCTGCAATGCTGACACCAGCACTGCCACAATGGGACAAATGATTTTGGTGTGCGCCGTAAATTTTGCAGTTGCACCTACAACCCTAATGATGACAGGTAACGAAAATTCAGCTACGCTACCCCAAACGGCCGATGCTCCGACATGTGAAGAGGTTGAATTTCACAAGAAAATTTGGGCAAAGTGTACTTTAGTGGCTTTTTGTAATGAATTTATAAATAATTGGTCGGCAAATTTATTTGCATTCAAAGTAGAGCTTGCAAATATTATGGCCATATTCTTTACGGCCTCATGAGAAGAAACTGTAAAAATGTACAACCTGGCACACTTATCAAAACCTCGCTGGCTTTGATAATACAACTCGTAATAACTTTATTCAAAAACAGCTAAAAGTGGCAGCAATATTGCCATGTTTATTACACTTTACATCGATCACAGTAATCAGGACTTCCTGTATAACCTCATAAAGTCTTGCTGCCATGGTGCAAGAGCCACTTATAACTGTAATGTAACATTAAGGCTGTTACACTTTGATTGGTGTTAAGACACCCTACAATTTTAATAGAGTTGCATTAAAAGTACTGTTAAAATCGCATTACTATTTTCACTATCAACTCTTTTGAAAAACTATATTTTGGGGGACGGTGGTGGGGGGGGGGGGGGGTAGCACATCAATTTCTGTGGAAACAGCATGACACATAATTGTAACAATTTGATTAATTTTTTACATGTGTAACTCCCTGTAAAATACTTTGATAAAACCTGTATCTTTCCAGGGCAAAATGTCATGTGGGAATAATGTTACCCGCTGGTGTATATATAGAGTGGAAGATACTAAATTGATTTTCCAAACATCATAATGATACAACGTGTAATCGACTACAATTCTAAAGTTGTTGTATGAATACTGAATTCACCCTGCAATTGTTACTCTTCACAACAGAGAATCAACATCCCCAAATCAGGTGCATGGTAGTTATCTAAACGCTGTAAGATTGCGGCTAGAGTCTGCAACTATAATGACAAGTTAACAATAAACGTTTGGAGATTGTGCTCTGATAGTCTTGGAAACATCAGGATTTCTCGACAAGTGTGGTTAAAGCAGCAAACTCACCATTTCACATAGGGAGGAACTGCAGATGCTGGTTTGTACCGAAGATAGACACAAAGTGCTGGAGTAACTCAGTGGGTCAGACAGTTTCAATGGGGTAAAAGGAATAGGTTACGTTTCGGGTCGGAACCCTTCTTCAGTCTGAAAGGTTCCGCCTCGAAACCGTCACCAATTCCTTTTCTCCAGAGATGCTGCCAGACTCGCTGAGTTACTCCAGCGCTTCATGTCCATCTTTGATCTTACCATTTTGCAGCTTTCTCCATTACCGCCAGGGAAAGTTGGTCAATAAATAGAAAGATTCGGGCAATTATGATTTTTCTCAGCTAAAATAACCCCACACAAAATCTTACAACTTACACCACAGCATGTGACATTTGACTGACATATTTGCACCTATACAAACTCTATTTTACATATGTTCAATGTGGTTTCCTCAGATAAATACTTCAAAATATAATAGATTTAGAAATAGAACAATTTAATATTTGTTTATAGTATGTCAGCATCTACCTTCCTTGTATATTTTAATTTTTAGTTCTTTCTGCATGAAATGTGAATCATGCTTTTTCTTCCTTAGTTTGCTCTCATTGAGAATGTTTCAACATGATAAAGTGCTCAATCTTCTTGACAACACCACTGTTGCTGGATGCCAAGGACGTCTTTGAACTATGTGATGGTCTAAGTGGGGACACCCATGCCTCAACGTTTCTGATAGTCCTAGTGTAGGGTCAAAACGAGCCATCCCTTCGCCTCCATTGATGCTGCCTGACCCACTGAGTTTTGGATTGGCTGAAAGATACTGCATGCAAACTGGCCCTATGGCTGCACGCTGACCCTCGATCATCTGTTCACTCTAGTTCGATGTTGTCCCACTTTCACAGCCTCTCCTTACGCGTGAGTGGCAATTTACACAGGGCCAATTCACCCGCAAACCCGCACGTCTTTGGGGATGAGTGGGGAGGAAACCAGGGCTCCTGGAGAAAACCCACGTGGTCACGGGGAGAACGTGCTCCTGAAAACGGTGTCAAAAAGAGGGAAGGGAAATAATCATTGAACCGTTGGTGACATGTAACAGTTTATGAGGAGAGACTGGAGATAATGAGTTTGTTTTTCTTGGGGTGGGAGAGTCATATGAGGGGACCTGATGGAGGTAAAGAAATTATGAGCACCACGGCTGTGGTGAGGAGTAAAATGGGTTTGAGGAAATTTAAGGAAACCTGTTTATCATCCAGAGGTGGTTACAATCTGGAACGCACTATTTGAGAACAGGGCGAGAGCAAGTACTAACACTATATTTTTTTTAAAGTATCTCAACGAATGCTTGAATCATTAGGATATAGCTGTCTCCAGAACCAGTGTTTAGTTTAGTTTATTATCACGTGTCCCGAAGTACAGTGAAAAGCTTTTGTTGCATGCTATCCATTCAGCGAAAAGACCATACATGATTACAAAAAAAGCTGGATCAAAGAGATAGGTCTTAATGAGTATCTTAAACAGAACTAGGTGGTTCATGGTGGAAAACAGTGTTTAGAGATGTGGAGGCAGGACGGCACTGGGGGGGCATAGGGCTGGAAAAGATAAACATGACCAAGAAATGGAGGTGCCATACTTGGGCATGCTGGGAAAATGTCAATGAATAGAGGGCATAGCTTAAATATCAAAGACTAGAGGGCATAGCTTAAATGCCAAAGACCAGAGGACATAGCTTTAAGGTGAAAGGGGCAATGTTTAAAGAAAGATGTGCATGCAAGCACATGGTGCTTGGAGGGTGGTGGGTGCCTGGAACGAACGCACTGCCAAGTGTGTGGTGGTAGAGGCAGATACGATAATGGCATTTAAGAGGCTTTTAGATAGGCACATGGATATGCAGGTAATGGTTTACCTTGGCAACATTTTCAGCACAGACATTTTGGGCTGAAGGGCGCATTCCTATGCTGCGTTGTTCTACGCACTATGTTGACATGAATGGCGAGATGATTTTAATTGAGGAGCTTTTCTCTGGTAACTAAGGCGTCATCAAGCTTTTGGTTATTGGGTAAGTGGGATTAGGTGTAAGAGGAGATGATTTGAATAACCTTTCGAATTTGAGATAACTGTTAACGAAGAAACTGCAGATGCTGGAGAATCGAGGGTTACACAAAAAGCTGGAGAAACTCATTTGAGATAAGGTCTGGATTGGATTAGTCAAGTCTAGCAGTAGGTATTTCAGTGCATTAGCAGCAAAATAGTTGAGGCAGGCTGGAGCAATGTTCAGTAAAGAACAAATGGCAACTAAGATAGACACAAAACGCTGGAGTAACTCAGTAGGTGAGGCAGCACCTCTGGAGAAAATGAATAGATGACGTTTTGGGTTGAGATCCTTCTCGACCCAAAATGTAACCTATTCCTTTTCTCCAGAGATGCTGCCTGACCTGCTGAGTTACTCCAGCTTTTTAGAAACATAGAAACATAGAAATTAGGTGCAGGAGTAGGCCATTCGGCCCTTCGAGCCTGCACCGCCATTCAATATGATCATGGCTGATCATCCAACTCAGTATCCCGTACCTGCCTTCTCTCCATACCCTCTGATCCCCTTAGCCACAAGGGCCACATCTAACTCCCTCTTAAATATAGCCAATGAACTGGCCTCAACTACCCTCTGTGGCAGAGAGTTCCAGAGACTCACCACTCTCTGTGTGAAAAACGTCTTCCTCATCTCGGTCTTAAAGGATTTCCCCTTATCCTTAAGCTGTGACCCCTTGTCCTGGACTTCCCCAACATCGGGAACAATCTTCCTGCATCTAGCCTGTCCAACCCCTTAAGAATTTTGTAAGTTTCTATAAGATCCCCTCTCAATCTCCTAAATTCTAGAGAGTATAAACCGAGTCTATCCAGTCTCTCTTCATAAGACAGTCCTGACATCCCAGGAATCAGTCTGGTGAACCTTCTCTGCATTCCCTCTATGGCAATAATGTCCTTCCTCAGATTTGGAGACCAAAACTGTACTCAATACTCCAGGTGTGGTCTCACCAAGACCCAGGGTTTGGATTTTTAGATTTTAGGTTTGATTTTTGGTTTTAGATTTTTGTGTCTATCTTCAGTGTAAACCAGCATCTACAGTTCCTTCCTACACAAATGACAGCTAATTTTATAGATTGAGTTAAATAAGGCAATAAACCATTTATGTTACAAAGTCCTCAGATCTATTGAACGATTATTGGCTCTCTTGGCAGTAATACCAGTTAAGTAGAAAAACTTAAATACCATACATGCAAAGAAAAGCAACAATTAAACCAAATGTGTAGTACTTTGTTCAATTTTGGTCATCCTGCTATAAGAAGGATGTCGTTCAGCTGGATTTGAGGCCCTGAGCTACAGGGAATGTTGGGCAAGCTCGGACGTTATTCCTTGGAGCACAAGAGGCTGAAGGATTATGTTATAGAGATGTATAAAATCATGAGGGGAATGGATAGGGTGAAAGAACAGAGTCTTTTACTCAGGATATGGGAATCAAGAACCAGAGGAAATAGGTTCATGATGATTGGGGCAAGATTTAATAGGAAACTGAGGGGCAACATTATCACACAGAGGGTAATATGTATATGAAACAAGCTGCCAGAAGAGGCAATGAAGGCATTTAAAAGACATTTGGACAGGTACATGGATAGAAAAGGTTTAAACCAGTGGTTCTTAACCTGGGGATCGTGACCCCCCTATGGGGGCTGTTTGGGGCTTTGCCGGGGTCATGAAGGGGACACAAATAACATATCCATTTGTTGAGCCCATGTTTAGGAACGTAACAAAGGTACACACCACACACAGTATTTTGTTCGCGTATGCGTGCACTGGTGCCAAAAAGGTTAAGAGGATATGGGCCAAACACTGGCAAATGGGACTAGTTTAGATGGGGCATCTTGGTCAGCATGGATGAGTTAGGCCAAAGGCCTGTTTCTGTGCTGTATGGCTCTATCACTCTAAATCAGCTTCTAATATTCTAATATTTTGTTGGTTCACATGCTTGATCAATGGTGTTCTATCATTAATGTTTTATTATTATTAATGTTTAATGTTTTCTGAGTCATTCGTAACTGTCACTGCATGTCATGTTGTTACTTGTGGGCAGAGCACCAAGGCAAATTCCTTGTATGTGAACACTTGGCCAATTAACTTACTTGCTTAAGCAAAGAAATTCCATATCTGGCATCCATCCGTTTCCCGACACTTGGTGGGTTGGACAGTTGGGGATCAAGATAATTTCTAGTTCCTGACCTTTAGTTATCATGGTATTTTACCCACTCAAATAGCATTTCTCCTTCACGATTCTTCTCAGTATTTAGTTTAGTTTTAGTTTAGAGGTACAGCGTGGAAACAGGCCCAACGAGTTCGCGCCGACACCAGCACTATCCTACACACACTAGGGACAATTTATAATTTTACCGAAGCCAATTAACCGACAAGCCCGTACGCCTTTGGAGTGTGGGAGGAAACCGGGGCGCCAGGAGAAACCCCACGCGGGCCACGGAGAGAATGTATAAGCTCCCAACGGACTGCACACACCAATCCCAGGCCTCTGGCACTGCAAAGGCAGCAGCTCTACTTCTGCACCACCCTATTTCATGTCATTCTTTTTTAAATTATGTTTTAATAAGGAGCAGAATGGGGCAGGGGATAGTCGTGATATCTTGTGGTACGCAGTGTGATCAGGGGTGATGGCGCCCATGCATACCCATGTACTTGCAGCACCCATTGAGCTGAGAGTATTACGCCTGCGACTGGGAAACAATCAATTTAATTTACCGCAGTTCATTACTGGGTTTTTGCTAGTCACAAAGTTAACAACGCACACTTACTGTGTAATCATTAGAAATGCAAAGCATGTTTCCATTATTTATGTATGCATCCCATACTTTACACCACACGGGAATGCTGTGTTTGCCCGTTTCACTTTTCAACAGGAGACTATCACAACCAACAGGATAGTAGGTGTCCTAAAATGTCTTAATTCAGAAACTGAAAGAGTGTTAACTGAGTCTGATTAGCTCCATTTATCTCTAATTAATTACCTTTACCTAATTAGACACCCTGTTTCCAGTAGACATGAAGTCAAGTAGACTAGATTATTAGTGTACTCAATGTGCCTTTACAAAATCCTGAAATTAATGAAACGTGGAAAAGAATCTGCAGTTTTAATTGCACAGGTGTTGCCTTATGGCAAAGCTTTATCATCTGATTACACCAAGGGATTATTAGTGGCTTTTTATATAGAGGACGAGCCTGTGAAATGTACCTTGGCAACAGCTCATTAGTTTAGGGTTGTTACTGTATTATTTATTACATTCGGCCCTCGCCATTATCTAGATTGATTCATTGACCTGTATATGTTTCCTATTCTCCTCATAGAGCATATACACCTTTGAATACTGCTATGAATTCGCAAAAGAAATAAATGTTCCTGTCCGCTGGTAACCAAATCTCATGTTGCTATAAATGATGCATAATATTGTTTGGCTAATTTAGTTGTCAAGGCTGATTAAATAATTCAAGTGCAAAGCCAAGAGTGCCTACAAACAGCAGGTGTCAAAAGTTGACCCACTGAACACTTCAGAAAAAAACTCAAGAGACAACACAACCTTTCACTTGATATTTGCCGTAAGATATGTACATAAGGCACATACGTTGCCTCCACATTCATCTTTCAGTTTCAGTTGCATTTTAGTTTATTATCACGTGCACCGAGGTACAGTGAAAAGCTTTTGTTGCGTGCTAACCAGTCAACGGAAAGTCAATACACGATTACAACCGAGCCATTTAAACTGTACAGATATGTGATAAGGGAATAGCGTTTAGTGCAAGGTAAAGCCAGTAAAGTCCGATCAAAGAGTCCGAGGGTCACCAATGAGGTAGGAAGCTGCGAAGAAACTGCCCCTGAATCTGGTAGTGTGCGTTTTCACACTTCTGCACCTTTTGCCCGATCTTCTTCTTGCGTATGGCGTGCACAGCCTAATGTTGTAGGACAACTTGTTCTATCTGATCTTATTTGATTGCGCACGTCGGGTCGATTGCATTCGTTGAAACAGGGCGGACCATGTGAAGGTTGCAATCTCCCACCCCATTTTCCCTGAAAAGAGGGGGGTGGCCAGGGCGCGGCTCGTCCTTGATTATGCTGCTGGCCTTATCGAGGCAGCGTGAGTTGTAAATGAAGTCTATGGAAGGGAGGTTGGATTGTATGATGGTCTGGGCTGCATCCACAATTCGTTGCAATTTCTTGCAATCTTAGTGCAATCTTGGAAGGAGCTGGCCCCAAACCAAGCCATGTTCATATCAATGATGGTGGAATTTATTTGCATTGTTTAACGTTATACCGTTGCTGCACACAAGCCATCCAGATAGGTATTTCAGTAGCTTGTGGGCTTTGACCATGCATGCAGAGGTCTATTACACTAAGGAACCTTCCCTCAACAATTCAGCAGGAGTGAGCCATTCAGCCCTTAAGCCTCCTTTTGCCATGTATTGTTCATGGCCGGTCGTGCATTCATTCCAGCTACTGGACGTGCTCGATACTTTTTAATCTGCTTGACTGATGTTATGGTATCGACCTCAGTCTTCACAGCTCTAATTACCAGTGGGTTCAGATTTTCATCGCCATTTGTGTGAAAACCTGCTTTGTGATTTCATGCTAATTTTAAGATGATGAACACCAAGGCCACAGAAGGCTGTGGGGGCCAAGTCAATGGATATTTTAAGGCAGATTCTTGATTAGTATGGATGTCAGGGGGGGTGGGAAGGCAGGAGGGTGGGGTTCAGCGGGAGAGATAGATCAGCCATGATTGAATGACGGAGTGGACTTGATGGGCCGAAGGGCCGAATGGCCGAATTCTGCTCCTATCACTTGTGAGCATTCTTCAAAAATTGAGACTTACAAAAATTGTCGATTTAGATTAGTGAATGTTTTTACCACACTGCAATTAAAATTTCAGATTTTTTTTGCATTCTACGGGAATAATTTTATCAATCAATGGATTGGGACATACTTTGAGAACCATTTCACTCGCAGAAGAACAGTCTGTGCTTTCAAAATACATTTTATTCATCCCCTCATATGTTCATCATTAGCACCAGCAGCTAACTCGTTCTTACCAATACTTGACCCTTTCTCTTTATTTCAATAATCTGTTATGTACTTATTAATGAGCTCTTGAAATGAGGCAGTTGAGATTGTCTATTTTGGTAAAAAAAAATAATTGAGAGGAGTCAGCCTGCAATTCCACCGAGGCCTTGTGAAGATGGAACAAACTGTGAGACATAATGAATGTCATCAGAACTCAGAAGCACACGAGATTTTCTAAGTGAATCGCTGTATAATAAATTAATTGCTTAATCATTTAATGAAAGTTCTCCCATTTTCCACAGACTTAGACAATAGACAATAGGTGCAGGAGTAGGCCATTCAGCCTTCGAGCCAGCACCGCCATTCAATGTGATCATGGCTGATCAACCCCGATCAGTACCCCGTTCCTGCCTTCTCCCCATATCTCCACTATCTTTAAGAGCCCTATCTAGCTCTCTCTTGAAAGTATCCAGAGAACCTGCCTCCACCGTCTTCTGAGGCAGAGAATTCCACAGACTCACAGCTCTCTGTGTGAACAAATGTTTCCTCGTCTCCGTTCTAAATGGCTTACCCCTTATTCCTAAACTGTGGCCCCTGGTTCTAGACCCCCCCAACATCAGGAACATATTTCCTGCTTCTAGCGTGTCAAAACCCTTAATAATCTTATATGTTTCAATAAGATCCTCTCTCAGCCTTCCTACTTGGTTGTTGGCTGTTGATCCTCGCTTTCTGGGATGGAAAAGTATGTTTTCACGAGGCAAATGTCAACTCGATTTTCGGGAGGTTGAAGATGTCGGCAGATTATATTGGAAACAGAGACATGGAGAGCCCTCAGTTACTTGGAAGGAGTTTCTGTTCTCGGGCCTGCTGAGAACATCAGCAATTCACAGGCATGTTGCCAGGGATCTCCAATACAGAGATGCCACAGAGATGAAGCAAAACATTATTTGGATGTGGCGGTGTGAAGGGTCTCACTTGGAAGAGCAAAATGACATGCTTGGTATACATAGAACACAGAACTAAGCAGCACTTCTAATAACACAGTTAGGGGCCTGTCCCACTTAGGCAACTTTTCAGCGGACTGCCTGCGACCTTCAAGCTCGCGGCACTCGCCTGAAAAACCGTGAACTGGAACGGCGGCCGTCAGAGCGGAACACACACACACACACACATCGCAAAGGCGGGGGCCAGGGAAAGTGGGGGAGCGCTGTCTGAAATTCACACTGTGCAAAGCCAAGATGACACAGACACACAAGCCCATACGGTCTTCAACAGGAAGGTTAAGACAGCTAACAGAGTATATGGTAAGTCCTTTAAAAGAGCGGCGGGAGGTGTGGGGGGGGGGGGGAGAAGGGGGGAGGAGGGGGGGGGGGAAGAAGGAGTGGAGACACTTTTAAGAAGTCAGACAACTTTTAATAAGCCAGAGTTACACAGCTGTGAAGTTTAGCGGGCATTTACCGGTCGGTTTTCCTTGGTTCTGGAAACTCGTGCTTATCTTTTTTTTTCCCCAATGAGTCAATGAAAACGCCCGGTCAGCAAAGGAGATTAACTAAAACTACCGAGGGCTACCTCGACTACCTACAACGACATGGCGACCCCACTACAACTGCACCTACGACTACAGGATTATCAATTTTCTCCATGGCGACCAATTTTTGGTCGCAGAAAACTTTTCAGCATGTTGAAGATTTTGCTGCGACCATACTGAAGCCGCGACTAGTCCCCAGAATGCGGGAACTCCTCACGACCATGAAGGAGACTCACCAGAGACCACCAGCAAACATGTGGCGACCATGTGGCGATCATGAGGCAAGGGCTGAGTCTCCTGCACTCGCCTAAAAAGTGGGACAGGCCCTTTAGGCAAATTAGCACACCCCTCTCTCATGTGAGACGCATTGTAACTGAGATATGTGTGGGGTGGGGAAGTGGTGAGGAGCAAATAAACATGCAAACGCATACATTAGGAACAGGAATAGATCATTCAGGCCCTCAAGCCGATCCATCGAAGAAGGGTCTCCAGCCGAAACCTCGATAACCACCGGCAGGGGAGCACCTGGAGGCTGCGTGCTCAGCCCCCTGCCCTTCTCACTCTACACCCGTGACTGTGTAGCCGGTCACAGTTCCAAGTCCATCTTCAGACTCGCCACCGTTGTTGGATGAATTATAGATGACGATGAGTCAGACGATGGAGGCAGGCACACCCCCATCCATATAAACGGGACTGAGGTGGAGCGAGTCTCCAACTACAAATTCCTCAGGGTACACATCTCGGAGGGTCTGTCCTGGTCCCTCAACACCTCCAAGCTGATCAAAAAGGCGCAGCAGCACCTTTACTTCCTGAGGAGGCTCAAAAAAGCCCACCTGTCCCCCCAGATCCTGACCAACTTTTACCGCTGTACCATCGAAAGCATCCTGACCACCTGCTTTACGGTATGGTACAGCAGTTGCACCGTAGCAGATAGGAAGGCACTACAACGGGTGGTGAAAACCGCCCATTACATCATCGGTGCCCCGCTCCCTGCCATGGATGCCCTCCACCGAAAACGGTGTCTGAGACGGGCCGGGAAGATCATCAAGGACCCCTCCCACCCTAACCATGGACTGTTTGCCCTCCTACCATCGGGGAGGCGGTACAGGAGCCTCAGGTCCCGCACTAGTAGGATGAGGAACAGCTTCTATAACAACACCATCACACTGCTGAACTCGGAGTCCCGCCAATAGATTTCTCCACATTGTCTGCATTCTGTATCTATTTATATATTGCTATTACTACGAACTGACGCTAAACTGCATTTTGTTGTACCCATACATGTATCTGTGCAATGAGATTAAAGTTGAATTGAATTGAATTGATTAAAGGAGCGAGATCGATTGATTGACCAAATGGTGCCAGGACAACAACCTTGATCTCCATGTCAGTAAAACCAAGGAACTGATTGTTGACTTTGGAAGAGGGAAGTCAAGGATCCACAAACATGTCTTCATTGTAGGGACGGTGGTAGAGAGTGTCAAAATCTACAAATTCCTGGGCGTCTATATCCCTGAAGATGTCCTGGGCCCCAGTACATTGATGCAATCATGCAGAGAGCCCATCAATGCCTCTACTTCCATACAAGATTGAGGAGATTCTGTATGTCAACGAATACTCTCTTGCGTACAGCATATTGACTGGTTGCATCATGGCCTGGTTCGGGAACTCGGATGCCCAGGAATGAAGAAGATTGCAAAATTGGTGAACACTGCCCGGTCCAGCACGGGTTATGACCGCCCCACCATTGAAGGGATCTACAAGAGTTGCTGCCTCAAAAAGGCAGCCAGCATCATCGGGGACCCTGGCCGCACTGTCAATTTATTGTGTGTGTGTGTGCGTGTGGTGTTCACAATGTACTATGTTTACAAATCTGTTGTGCTGTTGCAAGTAAGGTTTTCATTGCTCCATTTCAGGACTTATGACAATAAAACACTCTTGGCTCTGGACGTATTAGTCATGCAAATCAGCAGAGGTTCAACATGGCTCGGGAGCACAGATAACTAACCATCAATGGAGCAAACGGGGCAAGTGCTCAGTGAGTTTCCACGCAACAAAATCTTTTCACTGTCCTCAGTACACGTTGACAATAAACTAAACTAGACTCTTTCCTGACTGTAGTTTGAGAAGCCTTTGGGTTAATGGAGGATGGAATCTGATCAGGAAGGAAAGGTATGGCCCAGCAGTTGGTGTTGCAACCTCATAGCTGCAACCACTCTGTAATTCCAACTTCTTCTTGTGTATGGCGTGCTCAGCCTAAAGTTGTAGGTCAACTTGTTCTATTTGATCCTTTGTTTGTGCACATCAGGTTGATTGCATTAGTCGAAACAGGGTGGACCACGTGAAGGTTGCAATCTCCCACCCCGTAATTCTAACTGGAATGCCGTAACACGATAACACTATATTCTGCACTTTGGTAGTTTTTTCAACTTTGCACCACCTGTTGTACTTGTTTAATAGCTTGATTGGATTCATGTAGTTTAGTTTTGTTTAGTTTAGTTTATTGTCAGTGAGAAGCTTTCATTGCTTGCTAACCAGAAAGCGGAGAGACAATACACGATTACAATGGAACCATCCACAGTGTGCAAAGCTAGCACATCTGACATGGCTGGACAGCACCTTACTGACAAACAAAGTTTATCACTGAATCTCAATAATGTGACAACAATCAACACCAAATACCAATACCAGCACCGATCCAGGTTTAATCCAGATCTCAGGTGCTCTCAATGTGGAGTTTACATGTTCTACATGTGATCATAGAAACATAGAAAATAGGTGCAGGAGGAGGCCATTCGGCCCTTCGAGCCAGTTCATTGTGATCATGGCTGATCGCTATCAATAACCCGTGCCTGCCTTCTCCCCATATCCCTTGACTCCACTAGCCCCTAGAGCTCTATCCAACTCTCTCTTAAATCCATCCAGTGATTTGGCCTCCACTGCCCTCTGTGGCAGGGAATTCCATAAATTCACAACTCTCCGGGTAAAAAAGTTTTTTCTCACCTCAGTCTTAAATGACCTCATCTATATTCTAAGGCTGTGGCCCATGGTTCTGGACTCACCCAACATTGGGAACATTTTTCCTGCATCTAGCTTGTCCAGTCCTTTTATAATTTTATATGTTTCTATAAGATCCACCCTCATCCTTCTAAACTCCAGTGAATACAAGCCTAGTCTTTTCAATCTTTCCTCATATGACAGTCCCGCCATCCCAGGGATCAATCTCGTGAACCTACGCTGCACTGCCTCAATCATAAGGATGTCCTTCCTCAAATTAGGAGACCAAAACTGTACACAATACTCCAGATGTGGTCTCACCAGAGCCCTATACATCTGCAGAAGAAATCATGTGGATTTCCTCCAGGTGTTCCCGTTTCCTCGCCCATTCCAAAGGTTGGTATATTCATTGGCCATTGTAAATTGCACTTACTACTGTATGTTGGTGAATAGTAGAATTTGGTGCAGTTGATGGGAAGGTTGGGAGAGAGTATAATGGGATCAGTGTAGGATTAATGGGAATACAGACGGTGCAGATGCTGGAATCTTGAGCAAATCACAAAGTGCTGGAGGAACTCAGTGGGCCAGGCAGCATCTGGGGAGCTTGAACAAAACATAAAATGCTGGAGGAACATCAGTCTGAAGATCAGTGAGGTCCTGATCCAAAATGTCATTTGTCCATTCCAGGCTAAAAAAAAGCTTTGTGGCATCAGCCTAGTTCTTTTTCGGCCATTGATTATGTGAACGTTGTGTGAAATGGATACAGTGTTGGTTCATATTCACACAGAATGTAAAGTTTAGTTCTTTTTAATGTGTGACCAAAATAAACTATTCATTCATTCATTCATTCCCTCCCCAAATGCTGCCTAACCTGTTGAGTTACTCCAGCTCTTTTTGTTTTGGTTTAGTGTAAATGGGTGTATGATGATTTGTACGGACTCAATGGAACAAAAGACATGTCTCCGTGCTGTCTGACCCTACGTAATGCATGCGTAAGTATTTCCGATTCAAAGCATGGATTCAGGACGAACAATGATGAGGCCCTATCTGCTAAAGTTGCAAAATTAGTATTCAAGGCAGTACATAGCACCAGGCATACTCGGTTAATAGTCCTCACGGAAAACAAATTAGACTTTAGAGATACATCATGGAAACAGGCCATTCGACTCACTGAGTCCACACCAACCAGCGATCACCCCGTACACTGGCTTTATCCTACACACTAGGGACAATTTACAATTTACAGAAGCCAATTAACCAACAAAATTCTACATCTTTGGAGAGTGGGAGGAAACCGGAGCACCCGGCCAAAACCCACATGGTCACAGGGAGAACATATCAACTCTGTACAGACAGCACCCTTGGTCAGGGTTGAACCCGGGTCTCTGGCGCTGTAAGGTAGCAACTCTACCAGTGCAGCACTGTGCCGCCCAATTGATATACTAGAAGTGGAAGGTCGACAAAAATGCTGGAGAAACTCAGCGGGTGAGGCAGCACCTATGGAGCGAAGGAAATAGGCAATGTTTCAGGTCGAAACGTTGCCTATTTCCTTCATCCATAGATGCTGCCTCACCCGCTGAGTTTCTCCAACATTTTTGTCTACCTTCCATTTTCCAGCATCTGCAGTTCCTTCTTAAACACACTAGAAGTGGAATAAGGTGGTGTGTAAATTAAAAAGCCCAGAAAATATGCCAGTATCTAAGTTTGTCCAGCTCTTGCAAGTTTAATGAACAAAGTACTTCACATTTCATTCCACTATTCACAGCTTCATTATTCTGCAAAACATCTATTCAACGAACACGAATAAAGACAGGCTTCAATAGGTGAAAGTAGACAAAGACAGGTAATGGGACTCTACAACTAAATTCCTTACCTCCTGCATAAATAAATCCTCCTAGCCATTAAAAGCTTATACAAACGCACAGGTTTCCACAGTGTGTAATGATTTTGGCATTTGTCATCAAACTCTGAACATATTCTGTCAACAATAAACAGGATTGGGTTGATCTGCTTCATTATTCCAACGTTGGTTTCTATCGCAGTCGATAAGATCTAGAATTACTTTGTCTGCTTCATATGGATTTGGTTGTGCGCCTGCGTCCAGGATACTTCCAATTATAGTTCCAAGCCGAACTTCAGTATTTCAATGTGATCGCTTAATTGCATATTTCTGATGCCTATATCCGTATCGCGGTGAGATGTTTCCTGATGAAAACGTTGGTTATTCGAGAGGATGCTATCTCCCATGTTCAAAGCAGGCAACCAATATCTTCCATCAGGGTACCTTGCCTTCTTCGACCGATTGATACATATTTAGACTTTAGGCTTCAGAGATACAGTGCGGAAACAGGCCCTTCGGCCCACCAAGTCCACGCCGACCATCGATCACCCCGTACACTATTACTATCCTACACACCGGAGAGTGCTGGGTTCCTGCAGCATGCTGCCATGGGTGGTGGTGGAGGAAGATACATAGTGGCGTTTAAGAGACTTTTAGATAAGCCCATGGATATCCTGGGAATGGAGGGATCTTCATCATGTGCAAGCAGAGGAGACTTATTTAACTTGGCATCTTATAATCATAAGGTCATGTGAAACATAGAAACATAGAAACATAGAAATTAGGTGCAGGAGTAGGCCATTCAGCCATTCGAGCCTGCACCGCCATTCAATATGATCATGGCTGATCATCCAACTCAGTATCCGGTACCTGCCCTTCTCTCCATACCCTCTGATCCCCTTAGCCACAAGGGCCACATCCAACTCACTCTTAAATATAGCCAATGAACTGGCCTCAACTACCCTCTGTGGCAGAGAGTTCCAGAGACTCCCACTCTCTGTGAAAAAAGTCTTTCTCATCTCGGTCTTAAAGGATTTCCCCCTTATCCTTAAGCTGTGACCCCTGTCCTGGACTTCCCCAACATCGGGAACAATCTTCCTGCATCTAGTCCAACCCCTTGAGTTTCTTCATCAAGATCAGTCTGGTGAATCTGCACTCCCTCTATGGCAATAATGTCCTTCCTCAGATTTGGAGACCAAAACTGTACGCAATACTCCAGGTGTGGTCTCACCAAGACCCTGTACAACTGAAGTAGAACCTCCCTGGTACTCAAATCCTTTTGCTATGAAAGGGGCAGAATTCGGCCATTCGGCCCATCAAGTCTACCCTGCCATTCAATCATAGCTGATCTATCTCTCCCTCCTAACCCCATTCTCTTGCCTTCTCCCCCCATTCCCCTGACACCCCGTACTAATCAAGTCCTTTGTACAACCAATTTGTAGGTTATAGTTTAGTTGGTGTTTGTAGTGTTCAAGATCCTGACGGTTGTTGAGAAGAAGCTGTTCCTGAACCTGGATTATAGGATTTGTTTTCAGACTCCTATACCTGAGAGTTGTGGCAAGTGCCGTGTGGGTCCTTGATGATGCTGGCTGCCTCCTTGAAGCAGTGCCTCCTTTGATGGAGGGGAGGTCAGTAGCTGTGATGGGCCGGGCGATGAAAGCATGATGGAAGAAGTTGACATTACTTGGTCCGCAGGTGGAGAATGAAACCTTTCATTACTAAACCTGTGTCTTGTGTCAAAAATGGATGGAGTGACTGCAGCACTGTACACAGAACTGGAGCGTCTTCATACTTCCAGTGCAGTGAAAGTTACTCAATTGGCTTGTTGATTGTTTGTAGCATGCACTGAATATTGAACATAATATTCCAAGTGCCACCTGACCCATCAGCTTCCTAGAGGTGGAAACTCCCATCCTGTCCAGCTTCTCCATATAACTCAAGCTCTCCAGTCTTGCTAATGTCCTTGTGAGTCTCTTTTGCACCCTTTCCAGCTTAATATCCTTTCTACGGCTGGGTGACCAGAACAGCGCACAATACTCCAGGTGAAGGGTCTCGACCCGAAACGTCACCCATTCCTTCGCTCCATAGATGCTGCCTCAACCGGTGAGTTTCTCCGGCATTTTTGTCTACCTTCGATTGTTCCAGCATCTGCAGTTCCTTCGTAAACATACTCCAGGTGTGATCACACCAATAGCTCAATGCCCTGACCTCTGAAGGTATGCGAGCAAATCAACCCGTGAGCTTTTTTTAACTCCTACATGGGGAATGTCAGAGGCAGTATTTATGGCCCATCCTTAATTGCCCCTGAGAAAGTGACATTGTATTGTTTTTTTGAGCACCCATGCAGCACATTCGGCCATTTCAGGAGGCAATTAAGAGTCAACTATAATGCTCTCTTAAAAAGTTTGCTCTGTAAATATTCCCTGCACACATTATTTTTGCTTGAAAACACCATTCATTATCATCTGTTTTAATTAGTTTTCTTTTCTCAGTCGGTTAAACCATTAGTTTATCCAAAAAAACAATTCGCTGTCCAAATTATCCAATTGTAACTGAATTGAATAACTTATTCTGTCCATTTTAAGGACCTCGGCAATTCCTCTTTAAGTCCACCGTGCATGCAATCAAAAGTGTTACTGGAACAGGGCAGCGCAGTGGCACAGTGGTAGAGTTGCTGCCTTGCAGCGCCTGAGACACGGGTTTGATACTAACTGTGGGTGCTGTCTGTACAGAGTTTGCATATTCGCCCTGATTTTCTCCGGGTGCTCCGGTTTCCTCCCACATTCAAAAGACATACAGGTTTGTAGTTTAATTGGCCTTGGTAAGATTGTTCCTAGTGAGTAGGACAATGCCAGTGTACGGGGTGATCGCTGGTCGGTGGGCTGAAGTGCCTGCTTCCACGCTGTATCTCTAAAGTCTAAATTCTAAAAGCCTAATACTCTTCTTTAATCCATATTAATCCTGGTTTAATTGGCGGGTGATGTAAGAATGGACCAGTATCAGGGAAATTAGATCAAGCTTGAATCGGGGGAGAAATGGTGCGGAGGAGAGTGAAGAACTTTGCCTTCCATCACAGTGAGGGGGAGACTCACTGTGATGGATGTTTGTGTGAATTGAATTGTTTGTGTGTGTTTTTTTTTTATGAATTGCTCTGTATGGTTTGTAGAAACGGAATTTCGTTCGAGCCTCTCTGAGGTGCGAATGACAAGTAATTAAAAAAAAAAAAATCTAAATCTAAATCTAAAATTGCAATGCAAAAGAATGAACCTATGCCTACCATTGGATTCTACCTACCGTGGATGCACAGTGCTAGCTGAAAGGCAATAGACAATAGGTGCCGGAGTAGGCCATTTGCCCCATCGAGCCAGCACCGCCATTCAATGTGATCATGGCTGATCATCCCCAATCAGTACCCCGATCCTGCCTTCTCCCCATATTCTCTGACTCTACTATTTTGAAGAGCCCTATCCAGCTCTGTCTTGAAAGCATCCAGAGAACCTGCCTCCACCACCCTCTGAGGCAGAGAATTCCACGAACTCACCCCTCTCTGTGAGAAAAAGTGTTTCCTCGTCTCCGTTCCAAATGGCTTACTCCTTATTCTTAAACTGTGGACCCTGGTTCTGGACTACCCCAACATCGGGAACATGTTTCCTGCCTCTAGCGTGTCCAAGCCCTTAACAATTTTATATGTTTCAATGAGATCCCCTCTCATCGTTCTAAACTCCAGTGTACAAGCCCAGCCTCTCCATTCTCTCAGCATATGACAGTCCCGCCATCCCGGGAATTAACCTTGTAAACCTACGCTGCACTCCCTCAGTAGCAAGAATCTCCTTCCTCAAATTAGGGGACCAAAACTGGACACAATACTCTAGGTGTGGTCTCACTAGGGCTCCCCAGAGGTCCTTCTGCAGTTGTACAAACTGCAGAAGGACCTCTTTGCTCCAACATGCCATTCGCTTTCTTCACTGCTTTCTGTACCTGCATGCTTACTTTCATAGACTGATATACAAGGATCCCCAGATCCCGTTGTACCTCCCCTTTTTCCCAACTTGACGCCATTTAGATAGTAGGGAATGGAGGGATCTTCATCATGTGCAAGCAGAGGAGACTTGTTTAACTTGGCATCATAAGATCATAATGAAAGGAGCAGAATTAGGCCATCGGACGATCAAGTCTACCCTGCCATTATATCATAGCTGATCTATCTCTCCCTCCTAACCCCATTCTCCCGCCTTCTCCCTCTATCCCCTGACACCTGTACTAATCAGGTCCTTTGTACAACCAAGACAATTTGTAGGTTATAGTTTAGTTGGTGTTTGTAGTGTTCAAGATCCTGATGGTTGGTGAGAAGAAGCTGTTCCTGAACCTGGATGTCACCGTTTTCAGACTCCTATACCTTCTTTCCGATGGCAGGAGTGAAATGAGAGTTGTGGCCAGGGCGGTGTGGGTCCTTGATGATGCTGGCTGCCTTTTTGAAGCAGTGCCTCCTATAGATCCCTTTGATGTAGGGGAGGTCAGTAGCTGTGATGGGCCGGGCGATGAAAACACGATGGAAGAAATTGACATTACTTGGTCCACAGGTGGAGAATAAGACCATTCATTACTAAACCTGTGTCTTGCGTCAAACGTGAATGGAATGACTGCAGCACTGTACACAGAACTGCTGCGTCTTCATACTTCCAGTGCAGTGAGATATCTCAATTGCTTTGTTTTTTTCCGTTTAGTTTAGAGATACAGCCCTTCGACCCACCGAGTCCGAACCGACCAGCGATCCCTGCACATTAACACTACCCTACACACACTGGGGACAATTTTACATTTATACCAAGCCAATTAACCTACAAACCTGTACGTCTTTGGGGTGTGGGAGGAAACCGAAGAATTTGATGAAAAACCCACGCAGGTCACGGGGAGAGGGTACAAGCTCTGTACAGATAAGCCCCCGTGGTCAGGTTGGAACCCAGGTCTCTGGTGCTGTAAGGCAACAACTCTACCTCTGCGCCACCGTGCCACCTGATTGCCTTGTTGATTGTTTGTAGTATGCATTGAATATTGAATTTTCCCTTCATATTTTATAGTTCCTTGTTGTAGGTGTTTTTTCCCACTTCTGTCTCTTGAGTTTTTCCTATCTCCCGCCAGTTGTTGCATTCCATTATGCATGCAGAGGTTTACCGTACAGCCTGTTGCCAGCTCATCCTGCTGGCTACAATTGTTACAGGCTTGGGAAAGCTCAATCTCGCCTGGGTTTTGCTTTGACGTTATTATTAGTGCATTCATGGGGCAAGGGCCTTGGATTCAAAAAGTGCAAAGTTTAAAAATTGAATTCTGATCCATATTACATTTTTCCCTTTCATCTATTTCCAATATTGCATTCAGAAAAATGTAACACAGTAACGCTATTTTTTTTTTCCTTGTATGTGTTACAATGATACTCTGAACCATCTCAGCAATGGCGTCAGACACAGTGGTAGAGTTACTGCCTTACAACACTAGAGATCCGGGTTCGATCCTGACTATGGGGGGTTGGAAGATTGAAACCTTCACGTGGCCCGCCCTGTTTCGACCAATGCAATCAACTCGACGTGCACAAACAGAAGATCAAATAGAACAAGTTGTCCTACAACTTTAGGCTGTGCACGCCACACGAAAGACGAAGAAGATCCTGACTATGGGTGCTGTTGTGTGGAGTTTGTACATACAAGTGATCAAATAGTGTTGTGGATCATATAGTGTTTTCCCTGTGACTGCGTGGGTTTTCTCCGGGTGCTCCAGTTTCCTCCCACATTCCAAAGACGTGCAGGCTGGTTGGCTGATTAGCTTCTGAAAATTGTCCCTAGTGTGTAAGGTAGGACGAGTGCATGGGTGACTGCTGGTCGTTGTGGACTTCCACGCTGTATCTTTAAACCAAATGAAACAATGCACATTGCAAATTGTACAATGCCCATGGTCCATGAAAAAATGGCCTAGTAAGTGCTTTTTGGCCTATATATTCTGATTGAGGTATCTGACAAAAAAAATGTATTAGCATTGTTTTTTAACACAGGCACCTCCTGACTTATGCAAGGGTAACGTTCCCTGAAGCCTTAAACAAGTCAGATTTGACGCATGTCAGAATCACCATCCACATCCCCTGCCCGAAATAACTCACTGAGCCTGAAGAAACGTCACTTACCCATACTCACCACAGATGCCAGCTGGACTTCTGAGTTATTCCAGCACTGTGTCCACTGCTGTTTCAGCGGCATCCGGCTAAGTCCAGGGCACTTTCTGCGACGTGCGGCTTTCTGGGTAAGCAGCGCCGCCATTGCTGGCTTGTTTCTGATGTAAACTTGAGTGATCATATGGTGTTGTGGAAATTACAAACTTTACATAAGTGCGAGGTTACATAAGTTGTTTATTGTGTAAGTCGGGGAATGTCTGTACAAGTGAAAATCTGGGGCAATGAGACTTATTACGACAAGAACTGAAGGTACTGGATATTCTAATAACCATCTCCAACGGAGTTATTTAACTGTTAACCCAAAACACCTGCCTCCACATTGAATGGTTCTGTGCATGGACACGGGAACCCATTCACAGTAGCCATTACTGTTATCCTGCCATTTTCTAAATGTTGGTGTCCTGGATCGATGGTGGTAATAATGGCAGAAAATTCTCAGATATTCACAGAAGGACATTTACCTGAAATACCTGACATTTGCAGAAATAAGTTCTAACCACAAAGTGGAGACAAAGGCACACAATGATCAACTGTTCTGTCAACTAACTGACCCCGTTTCCTTAAATTCCAAAAGAGCCACAGAATAAGTGACCATAAGACATAGAAGAAATTCTGCTCCATCAAGTTTGCTCCAAAATTCAATCATGGCTAATCTACTTTCTGCTCTCGACCTCATTCTTCTGCCTTCTTCCCATATCCTCGCACGCCCTTACTAATCATGAATGTAGACAAAAACCAGGTGGCCAAATGTGCTATACTTACTCCTCAATGACTGGAATTGACCCTAGGGATGAAGGAGATTACAAAGTGTGTTGGACACTGCCTGGTCCATCAGGGGTACTGACCTCCCCGCCATCAAAGGGATCTTTGGAAGATGCTGCCTCTAAAAAAGCAGCCAGCAGCATCGTCAAAGACCCACATCGCCCTGGCAATGCTCTCATTACACTCCTCTCTGTGGGAAGAAGGTATAAGGATCTGAAAGCCATGACCAAAGATAGATTCTTCCCAACAACCAACAGGCTCTTGACATGACACAACACCAACCTCAGCATGAATTATGGACAGTCTTTAGTTGCACTGTGGCATTTGGGCTTTTTTTACACTGGTGTTGAGGTTATCAATTAATTAATGTTTTGTTTATTATATATTATCTATGTGTATTGTGTTTAGAGGGCTGGTATGCTGCTGCAAGTGAGAATGCCTTTGTTCCATTCTCACTTCATATGACAATTAAGCATTCTTGACTTAGGAGCATATAGGAGCAAAGAGGTCCTTCTGCAGTAGTACAGATCCTTAGTGAGACCACACCCGAGTATTGTGTGCAGTTTTGGTCCCCTCATTTGAGGAAGAACATTCTTGCTATTGAGGGAGAGCAGCGTAGGTTTACAAGGTTAATTCCCAGGATGGCAGGACTGTCATATGCTGAGAGAATGGAGCAGCTGGGCTTGTACACTCTGGAGATTAGAAGGATGAGAGGGGATCTCATTGAAACATATAAGATTGTTAAGGGCTTGGACACACTAGAGGCAGGAAACATGTTCCCGGTGTTGGGGGAGTACAGAACCAGGGTCCACAGTTTAAGAATAAGGAGTAAGCCATTTAGAACTTAGACGAGGAAACATTTTTTCTCACAGAGAGTGGTGAGTCTGTGGAATTCTCTGCCTCAGAGGGTGGTGGAGGCAGGTTCTCTGGATGCTTTCAAGAGAGAGCTAGATAGGGCTCTTAAAAATAGCAGAGTCAGGGGATATGGGGAGAAACATAGAAACACAGAAATTAGGTGCAGGAGCAGGCCATTTGGCCCTTCGAGCCTGCACCGCCATTCAATATGATCATGGCTGATCATCCAACTCAGTATCCTGTACCTGCCTTCTCTCCATAACCCCTGATCCCTTCAGCCACAAGGGCCACATCCAACTCCCTCTTAAATATGGCCAACGAACTGACCTCAACTACCTTCTGTGGCAGAGAATTCCACAGATTCACCACTCTCTGTGTGAAAAACGATTTTCTCATCTCAGGAGAAGGCAGGAACGGGGTACTGATTGGGGATGATCAGCCATGATCACATTGAATGGCGGTGCTGGCTCGAAGGGCCAAATGGCCTACTCCAGCACCTATTGTCTATTGACTATTGTCTATTGACTGCAAAGGGTACAGAGAAGATTTACAAGGATGTTGCCAGGACTCAAGGGCCTGAGATTTAGGGAGAGGTTGAGTACGCTGGGTCTCTATTTCTTGGAGCGCAGGAGGATTACGGGTGATCTTATAGAGGTGTACTAAATCATGAGAGGAATAGATCAGATAGACACACAGTCTCTTTCCAAGAGAAGGGGATTCGGGAACCAGAGGACATAGGTTTAAGGTGAGGGGGAAAAGATTCAATAGGAATCTGAGGCATAACTTTTTCACTCAAAGGGTGGTGGGTGCATGGAACGAGCTGCCGGAGAGGTAGTTGAGGCAGGTATTATCGCAATGTTTAAGAAACATTTAGACAGGTGTATGGATAGGACAGGGTTAGAGAGGTATGATCCAAACACAGGCAGGCGGGACTAGTGTAGATGGGACACATTGGTCGGTGTGGGCAAGTTGGGCCAAAGGGCCTGTTTCCACGCTGTATGACACTATGGCTCTCCTGACAGCGTTAAAGCTGCTCAAAGGGACACAAAGTTCAGCAGGTCAGGCAGCATCGCTGGACGACATGTTCTCTAGAGATGCTGCCTGGCCCGCCCAGTCACTCCAGCACCTTGTGTGCGTCTGTGTATTAATCAGCATCTGCAGTTCCTCGTGTCTACATTTTGAAGCATCTTTCCTGTGGAAGTTGCAGATTCCAAGGGCAAAAAAAAAAAAAAAATTTTTTTTTTATAAGCTGGGAGAGCCACAGTTAAAAATGTTGCTTCCTGTCACTCTTTCCAAGGCCATGTCAACGCGGAAGTCTGTCGGTGTGGTTCTGAATGTCACAACTGAAGTCCTCTCCTACTTTTAGTTGAGCAGGGAAAGGGAGGCGTTTTCAGAC
>CM069140.1:69655436-69805436 GCA_035221665.1 Okamejei kenojei | reverse complement strand
AACGGTTTGGAATTTGTTCTGAATCCAACCCAACCTGAACACAGCAAATGTAAGAACATAAGAAAATAAGACCAGGATCTCTAGACTGTGCCACATCGCTGAGTATTCACTTTGTCACAGTGAATGCATGGGTTTCATCTGGTTGCTCCAGTTACCTCCCACATCCCAAAGATATGCGGGTTGTAGGTTAATTGGTCTCTGTAAATCGTCCCTGGTGTATAAGGTGTGGGTGCAAAAGTGCGTTAACATAGACTTAGTGTGAATGGTTGATCAATGGTCCGCATGGACTTGGTGGGCCGAAGGGCCTGTTTCCATGTTGTATATCAAAACTGAACTTTCCAGGTGGTGTCTCTAAACGGAACTAAGCACCATCAAAGTTGCTTGTGGTTAAGCAAACGTCGCTAGAAGACCTGCCCCATCCTGATCATCCCTTCTTCTCCCTGCTCCAGTCTGGCAGAAGGTACAGAAGCTTGAAAGTGTACACCACCAGACTCGTGAACAGCTTCTTCCCCTTTGCTATCAGGCTTCTGAACAGTCCTTCCATAAGCTAATACACTGTCTGACACACCTTTAGACTTTAGACTAGATGCAACACGGAAACCGGCCCCACAGCCCACCAAGTCCGTGCCAACCCGTAATCACTCCACACACTAACACTATCCACACACTAGGGACAATTTACAATTTTACCAAAGCCAATTAACCTCCAAACCTGTACGACTTTGGAGGGTGGGATGAAACCAGAGCATCCAGAGAAAACCCACACAGTCACAGGGAGAAGGTACAAAAACTCCTTACAGACAGCATCCGTAGTCAGGATCGAACCCGGGTCTTTGGCGCTGTAAGGGAGCGCATTACCACTGCGGCATTTGGACTTTGGCTGTGGAACGGATGCGCTACAATACTGAGAACTGTAATCTAAACTCTGGATTCTCCCCTTTGCTCTATCAATTATACTTGAGGTTGTGTAGGGAGGAACTGCAGATGCTGGTGTACGCAAAAGATAGACACAAAATGCTGGTGTAACTCAGCAGGTCAGGCAGCATCTCTGGAGAAAAGGAATAGGTGAAAAGGTTTTGGGTAGAGACCAGTGAGTTTGACTTGATTATTTTTATTTATGATCTGTTTGGATAGCATGCAAAACAAAGCTCGGTACATGTGAAAATAATAAACTTAAACCTAAATCTTTCTTTGTTTCTGAGAGTTAAGGGCCTGTCCCACCAGCATGCGACTCCGTGCGGTGAGCGCGATCAAACCGGCAGTGGGGGCCGCGCGGAGGTCGGGTGATCCCTGTACAGGGCCGTTCCCAACAGCATGCGCCTGCGTGCGAAGAGCGCGACCAAACCGGCAGCGGGGGCCGCGCGGAGGTCCGGTGTGTGGCGTGACGCGGCGTGAAGTGAGGCGAACTTGGACTGAAGTCTGAAAGGTAAGTTCGCCAGGTTAGAGAGGGATACACAGAGAGGGGCACAGAGGCACACACAGAGAGGGTCACGGAGGCACCTACAGAGAGGGTCACGGAGGCACGACGTCAAACTCCGCACAACTCCACACGACTCCGGCGATCGAAGTGGGACCGGCCCCGCGACGCCGGACGGCTCAAGCGACCACGTTAGGTCGCGCTCATCGCATGGAGTCGCGTGCTGGTGGGACAGGCCCTTTAATCTACCTGCCAGCTAACAAGCAGCTTCTGACTGACAACCCCTTCTCCAGTAGGAATGTTAGTCAAGGTTGAGATTCTAATTTCAATGTCTTGGTTGGGTATTTTGACATTGGAGGTACAATTCCCAGTGTGACAAGGATGTCACAATTGATTTAATGAAATAAGTCAATGCAAAATATCATCTTATATCCTATGCCGTTACTTCTCTTTGAATGTCAGCGGTTGAATTAGTTAACGATTGCAACATTTTGTGGAGCTGTAACTATGAGGATCCACCGTAAGTTTTTATGCTTGAAGGTTCTATATCATCCATATCTAAATCTGCATAATCGCTGTAGGATTCACTCAATACATCTATAGAAGCACATTCTGCTGCCGTTTCTCTATGTCGTTTCTTTTTAAGAAAACTGAATGCGACTTTATATAAAAGTATTGTACACTTGTTGCCAACACAAAAAAAAACATAGAGCAAAACATAGTGCTGGAGCAACTCAGTGGGTCAGGCAACATCTATGGAAGGAATGGACAGATGTCGTTTCGGGTCTGGACCCTTCTTCAGTTGAAGAAGGGTCTCGACCCAGAACGTCACCTGTCCATTCCCTCCACAGATTTTGACTGACCCGCTGAATTCCTCCAATATTTTGTGTTTTGGTGCTGGGTATGTGGATGAGATGCCTTAAGGGTCTGACCCACTGTACGAGGTAATTCAAGAGTTTTCCCCTGATTCGAACTCGGAGAATGTTCGTAGCGGGTCCGTAGGAGTTCGTGGATGTCTCGTAGCGTCTCGTAGGAGTTAAAAGTAACCATTTTTTTCATCACGAGTATTTTTTTACTCGTGGACATGTCTCACAGTGTTGAAAAAACATCACGGATTTACCGGATTGCCCGAGTACCTACCGTTAGTCGTACGAGCCGCTACAAGACATCCACGAACTCCTACGGACCCGCTACGGACATTCTCCGAGTTCGAATCAGTGGAAAACTCGGGAGAACTCTTGAATTACCTCGTACAGTGGGACAGGCCCTTAAGGAGGTAGTTGAGGCTGTAACAGCATTGAAAAAAAATTTGACACGTACATGGATAAGAAAGGTTTAGAGAGATCTGGGCCAAACATGGGCACTAGTGTAGATGGGGCACCATGGGTGGCATGGGCGAGTTGGGCGGAAGGGCCTTTTTCTACGTTGTAAGACTATGAATCTGACTCTATGACTCTGTCATCTTTGGAAGTCATTCATTCATCATCGTTGAAAACATTAGCGACGCAGTGGTGCTGGTTTCCAACGGGAACGTTGACGGACGCACCACACATCTCTGTCCTGCAGATTTCCACCGCTGGAAGTATAGGATTCTGATGTGTGTGCATTATCATCATTCTTTACAATGCTATGTACGACAGTGATCGCAACTTCTACTGAAGTGTGGATAGCCGTTGTCTCGCTAGAAGCTCATCCGCCCTTTGACAGGTCTTGTTTTTGGTCCTGCCGGGGGTCCACAGCCCCCTCCTCACCTGGCCAACCAGGCGGGGGAGACGGTTTAGTCGCCAACTATCCGGCCATGTCGCACGGGATTACATGGTACCCGTGGCGGGGGGGAACCCCCCCCCCCCCTGACCTGACCTGATAGTCATCTAAGAAATCTTCTGTGTAGGAAAGGACTGCAGATGCTGTTTTAAATCGAAGGTAGACACAAAATGCTGGAGTAACTCAGCAGGACAGGCAGCATCTCTGGAGAGAAGGAATGGGTGACGTTTCGGGTCGCGACCCTTCTTCAAACTGAGGAATGGGTGACATTTCGGGTCGAGACCCTTCTTCAGACAGAAATCTTCTGGTTGCCTTCCCACAGTTTACATTGCGAGCTCTAAACCATCAACGAACTAGTGGACATTGCAACCATTGCAAGCAAGATTTTCATTGTGCCTGTACCTCACCATCTTTGCACATATGACAATATACTCGGCTTGACTTGACTCATCTAAGCCATGAACAAGATTGTAAACAGTTGGAGCAAAGAACTGTTTCTTGCAGCAAACATGCCAACGTGCCAGTTTCCCAACTCACCCGCCTGTCAACCCTAGAGTGAGATGTTCAATCCCATTTTCTGCCCTTTAACCAATCCTCAAAATGTATTAATCTATTACTCCAAATAGCATGAGCTCTCATTTTCCCTAAACACCATGACACTAACATTTGCTAAAAGTCAAGCTACACCATTTTCATGGGTTCCCCATAATCCACTCTGCAGATTACACAAAACCACACAAGAATCTGCGTAAACTTTACAAAATCATGTCCCCAAACAACTCCCACCAACCTCTACAGATGCAGAGAGCATTTTATCGGGATGCATCACAGCATGTGTTTGGAACAGCGCCGGCCAAGACTAAAATAAATGGCAGAGAATTGTGGACGCAGCCCAGACCATCACACAAACCGACATCCCTTCCATTGACTCCATCCACACCTCACGCTGCCTCGGCAAGGCCAGCAGCATCATCAAGGACAAGTCTCACCCCGGACAGTCTCACCCCGACCCCGGAGTCTCATCTCTCCTCTCCAATCAGCCATGAGGTACAGAAGAAAACGCACACCTCCAGATTCAGGGACAGTTTCTTCCCAGCTGTTATCAGGCAACTGAACCATCCTACCATCAACTAAAGAGCCGTCCTGAACTATTATCTCTCTCATTGGAGATCTTCAGACTATCTTTAATTGGACTTTTCTGGACTTGCACTGAACATTATTATGTTTATCCTCTATCTGTAGACTATGGATGGATTGATAGTAATCACATATAGTCTTTCCGCTGATTGGCCAGCACAACAAAAAGGCTTTTCACTATACCTCAGTATACATGACAATAAACTATACTAAACTAAACAAACAACAAATAGAAAAAGGGACTAATATAGGATTGATATATATGGGCAGTCGAGGGATGGCAGGGACTAGGTGGAGCGAAGGGCCTTTTTCTGTATTAGCATAGAAACATAGAAACATAGAAAATAGGTGCAGGAGGAGGCCATTCGGCCCTTTGAGCCAGCACCGCCATTCATTGTGATCATGGCTGATCGTCCGCTATCAATAACCCGTGCCTGCCTTCTCCCCATATCCCTTGACTCCACTAGCCCCTAGAGCTCTATCCAACTCTCTCTTAAATCCATCCAGTGATTTGGCCTCCACGGCCCTCTGTGGCAGGAAATTCCATAAATTCACAACTCTCTGGATAAAAAAAGTGTTTTCTCACCTCAGTCTTAAATGACCTCCCCTTTATTCTAAGTGCAGCCCCTGGTTCTGGACTCACCCAACATTGGGAACATTTTTCCTACATCTAGCTAGTCCAGTCATTTTATCATTTTATATATTTCTATAAGATCCCCCTCATCCTAAACTCCAGTCAACATTGTATCACTCTATGACTCCACTACAATGTGCTAAATGTTACCAGTTTTTGTTTAATCCACTCACACAATTATTTTACTAATGATGACATTTATATGTACTTAAAGTTATTTTAATGAGGGAAATACTTCAAAACTTAACAAAGCTAAAAATGATCATTCTTGTGACTTCAGTCACTGTGCAAAAAACAGCTGTTATTTTAAAGTAAGCGTTTCAGATTCTTGTAACAAACATTTTAACACATTGCAGGGTCAGTTAAAATAAATCTGTTAATCAGGAGTTTAGAGAGGAGGAACCAATCCTTGAATCAACACAAACGGAGAGATTTGTTCAATTAAACACATGACAATCAATTTATTTGAAGTCAATCGGCAATTGTAAAAGATTTGATTCTTCTGCAAATAGATCTGGAATGTTTAAGTAGCTGAGTATTCATCAAGCCGTTAGCCGCTTGAAACAATTGGAAATTTCATAGAAGATGAGGCATGTCTGCTGACATCTGCTGTCAGATAGGTGATTAGGAAAGCAAAGAACAAGAAAATAACTTGTTGGATATTAGTTTGTTTGAAAATAATTCATATGTTCCTAAATTCTAGGAGCAGAATTAGTCCATTCTGCCCTTCAAGTCTACAGGATCTATCTTTCCCCCTCAACCCCATTCTCCTGCCTTCTCCCCATAACCCCTGACACCTGTACTAATCAAGAATCTGTCAATCTCTGCCTTAAAAATATCCATTGACTTCGCCTCCTCAGCTTTCTGTGGCAATGAATTCCCCAGATTAACCACCCTCTGACTAAATAAATTCCTCCTCATCTCCTTTCTAAAGGTACGTCCTGTTATTCTGAGGCTATGCCTCTGGTCCTAGGCTCTCCCACTTGTGGAAACATCCTCTCCACATTCACTCTATCCAGGCCTTTGACTATTCGGTAAGTTTCAATAAGGCCTCCCCGCATCCGTCAAAACTCTAGCGATTAGCCCAAAACGCTCATCATATGTTATATGAATAGTCCATTGTGATATAATATGATATGATATGATATGATATAAGAATAGGTAGACAATAGTGCTGGAGAAACTCAGCGTGTGAGGCAGCATCTATGGAGCGAAGGAAATAGGCAACGTTTCGGGCCGAAACCCTTCTTCAGACTGATGTAGGGTGGTGGGGGGGGGGGGGGGGGGGGAAGAAAGGAGAAAGGGAGGAGCCAGAGGGCTGAGGGAGAGCTGAGAAGGGGAGGAGACATCAAGGGCTACCAGGAATTGGAGAAGTCAATGTTCATGCCGCTAGGCTGCAAGGATAGCCTGTTCATTGATAGAAACAAACTACTGCAGATGCTGGTTAATACATAAAAGTGCAGGAGCAACTCAGCAGGTCAGGCAGCTTCTCTGGAGAACATGGATAGGTGACATTTCGGGTTTCACAGATGGAGAAGGGCCTCGACTCGCAACGTCATATGTTCTCCAGAGACGCTGCCCGATCTGCGAGTTACACCAGCACCTGGTGTAATTTAGTCTGTTCATTGGATCTGACGTGCTGCTCCAGGGAGGACTGATAGGGGAAGTCTAGAATTTATTGTCTATCACTGCAATTCTCAGCTGAAACCTGGGCAGTGCGTGAATCGGAGGGGCATTTCTGCAAGCCTAATGCAACGCATAGTTATTTGCACACACCTAAACAAGCTGCCTGTTTTGTTTACTTTAGACATACAATGGAAACAGGCCCTTTGGCTCACCGAATCCATGCCAACCATCGACCACCCGTTCAACACTATGTTATCCCACTTTCTCATCCACTCCCTACACATTAGGGTCAGTCTTACGGCAGACAATTAACCCACACACTCGCAGGTCTTTGGGATGTGGGAGGAAACTGGAGCACCCAGAGGAAACCCAGGGAGAACGTGCAAACACCACATGGACAGCACCCGAGACCAGGATTGAACTCGGCTATGAGGCAGCAGCTCTATCCTCTGTGCCGCCCGTGCTGTTATCGGGGGAGGCTGATTATGGTCAAACATTCCCCGTTGGAGCAAGTCTTTTTGGAAACCGCGCTCGTCATCTGTGGAGCAATAAAGAACCGAGATGGACAGGTAGCCGATGCTGGAGGTTTGAGCACAAAGATGGTGGAGGACTAAAGTTACAATGGATATGTATAAGAATGTTAAACATGAAAAATTGCCGATATGGAGGTTGATATCAATGACTGATGGGTAGCACATGCAAGGACACTCCCTGTGATCACTCCGTATCCGGGTCTTTGGAGAAAGCTCTGAGTTTGGCGCAGTGGCGCAGCTGTCCAGTTGCTGCCTTAGATAAACCATAGATTCACCACTTTATGCTGGAAGACATTTCTTCTCGTCTCAGTCCTAAGTGGCTCTTCATCCAGGTCAAACACCTCCACCTGTTGAACCGTATCAAAATATGAATGTTTCAATCTTCCAGGCCTTATTCTTAAAAACTCCAGATAACAAAGCCTGGTCTACTCTATCTCTCCTCTGAGGGAAAACTCACCATCCCTGGAACCAATTTGATTTCAGATTGCACACCCAGAGTGGAAAGTACATCTTTTGTTATTAAGGTGACCAGAAGTGTACACAATACTCCAAGTGCCGTCCCACCTAGCTTGAAGTGAAGGGAGACTTCTTTACTCCTGTATTCATATCATTTGGGCAGTCACGGTGGCGCAGGGGTAGAGTTGCTGCCTTACATCAAATGCAGCTCCAGAGACCCGGGTTCGATCCCGACTACGGGCGCTGTCTGTACGGAGTTTGTACGCTCTCCCCGTGACCTGCAGGGGTTCTCTCCGAGATCTTCGGTTTCTTCCCACACTCCAAAGACGTACAGGTTTGTAGGTTAATTGGCTTGGCAAATATAAAAAATAAATTGTCCCTAGTGGGTGTAGGATAGTGTTAATGTGCGGGGATCGCTGGTCGGCGCGGACCCGGTGGGCCGAAGGGCCTGTTTCCGCGCTGTATCTCTAAACTAAAAAAGAATTAAACTAATCTAGTTTAGTTTAGTTTAGTTTAGTTTAGTTTAGTTTAAGAGCCTGCCATCTGGTCTAGTACGGGTCTCCCGCGCTGCATTCACTGTAAGGCAGCAACTCTACCACTGCGCCACCGTGACTGCACTAATGATATGGATACAGGAGTTACGATGCCTCCCTTCACTTTAAATGGCAAGCTAGATGGCCGCTCTTCAACCTCACCCGCCTCAGAGCCAATACTAAAGTACGTGAAGCTCTCGTCAGATGATGCAGCAGTTGTGTCCCACACCCAGCAGGAACTACATTCACTGGTGGGACCGCTTCTATCGGGCTTGCAAGGACATTGGGCTGACCCAGCTTGAAGAAGACGAACGTCCTGGGGCAGGATACAGAGGCACCACTGCCTGCCATCACCATCGACGATAACAAACTTGATGCCGTCCATCAGTTCACGTACTTTAGCTCCACCATCACCGACAACCTCTCCTTGGACACAAAGATTGACAAGAGGATCGGGAAGGCAGCTACAACACTCGCAACTCCAGTGTAGACCAACCCAAAGCTGACAATGAAGACAAAGGTAGCAGTCTACAACGCCTGTGTCAACAGCATGCTGCTGTACGGCAGTGGGACACGGACTACATATGCCAGACAGGAGAGAAGATTCAACACCTTCCACCTTAGAAGCATCCGCCGTATCCTGGGCAAATCCTGGCAAGACAGAGTGTCCAACGCAGAGATCCTGTCTCGCGCTGGCCTTCCCAGTATGTACACTCTACTCAGGCAGCGCAGACTGCGGTGGCTAGGCCATGTCCACCGCATGGAGGATGGCCATGTTCCAAAAGACATCCTCTATGGAGAGCTGACATTTGGGAGGAGAACCAGCGGCCGCCCCCAGCTACGTTACAAGGATGTCTGCAAAAGAGATATGAAGGCGCTCGGCATCGATGTGGAGTCCTGGGAGAGCCTTGCAGCTGACCGCACGAGGTGGAGACGTACCCTGAACCAACATCTCAAAACAGGGGAAGAGAAACCGATGAATGCAGCTGCAAACAAGCGGGCACGCAGAAAGGAGCGCAGCAACTTCAACAGACCGGAGACCACACACAAATGTGACCTTTGCTACAGAGACGGTCCCTCCCGCATTGGTCTCTTCAACCATAAGCGACGCTGCTCTAGCCGAGGTTTGGAGCAGGCGGCCAACAACTAGGATGCATCACCCATGGTCAGCCATGACCGAGGGGGTCCTACTACTAGTTTAGTTTAGTTTAGTGACACAGCGCAGAAACAGGCCCTTCGGCCCACCAAGTCCGCGCCGACCAGCATTCCCCGTGTACGTGCACTATCGTACATACTAGGGAAAATTACAATCTTTACAAAAAGACACAAAGTGCTGGAGTAACTCAGCGAGTTTGGCAGCAACTCTGGAGAACACGGATCGGTGACTTTTCGGGTCGAGACCCTTCAGATTCTGCCTTAAGGTCTGAAGAATCCCGACCCAAAACATTACTTATTCTTGTTCTCCAGAGATGTTGCCTGACCTGCTGAGTTACTCCAGCATTTTGTGTTATCTTTTGCTGTTCAATACTTGTTTCCTTTTTACATTAAAGTGCCTGCGTAACTGTGTAAAATAAAATACAATTGGTGCCAATGGATCCAACCCAGGCCACGATGTAAGGGAGAAGTTACAGGAAAAGCAAAAGTACTTTCTTCCAAAATATGGCATGATGTGAACAAATCTACCATGCTTTGTTCAAGTTATACCTTCGTTTTTTAAATATTTTATATTAAATTTCATTCATTGGCTTAATATTTTATAGGTTTACTCAAACACGAACCTCTAAAAAAAATTCAGCTGAGGCAAATCTTCATTGTAATTTAAGATGCACATATGACAAAGAGGGTCTGTTTTTTCTTTAGATCGGAAGACCATGAGACATAGGAGCAGATTAGGCCATTTGGCCCGTGTAGTCTGCTCCGTCACATGATCATGGTTGAGGTATTTCCCCCTCTCAACCCCATTCCCCTGCCCTCTCCTTGTAACATTTGATGCCCTTACATAGAAACAGAGAAAAATAGGTGCCTGCACCGCCCGCCATCGAGAGAAAACGGGGAATTACAGACCAGTTAGTCCAACATCGGTAGTGGGGAAACTGCTAGAGTCAGTTATTAAAGATGGGATAGCAGTACATTTGGAAAGTGGTGAAATCATTAGACAAAGTCAGCGTGGATTTACGAAAGGTAAATCACGTCTGAAGAATCTTATAGAGGTTTTTGAGGATGTAACTAGCAGAGTGGATAAGGGGGAACCAGTGGATGTGTTATATCTAGACTTTCAGAAGGCTTTCGACAAGGTCCCAAATAAGAGATTAGTATACAAACTTAAAGCATGCGGTATTGGGGGTTCAGTATTGATGTGAAGAACTGGCTGGCAGACAGGAAGCAAAGGGTAGGAGTAAACGGGTCCTTTTCAGAATGGCAGGCAGTGACTAGTGGGGTGCCGCAAGGCTCAGTGCTGAGACCCCAGCTATTTACAATATATATTAATGATTTGGACGAGGGAATTGAATGCAACATCTCCAAGTTTGCGGATGACACTAAGCTGGGGGGTAGTGTTAGGTGTGAGGAGGATGCTAGGAGGCTGCAAGGTGACTTGGATAGGCTGGTTGAGTGGGCAAATGCATGGCAGATGCAGTATAATGTGGATAAATGTGAAGTTATCCACTTTGGTGGCAAAGACAGGAGGGTAGACTATTATCTTAATGGTGGCAAATTAGGAAAAGGGGAGATGCAACGAGACCTGGGTGTCATGGTACATGGAAAGTAGGCATGCAGGTGCAGCAGGCAGTGAAGAAAGCAAATGGTATGTTAGCATTCATAGCGAAGGGATTTGAGTATAGGAGCAGGGAGGTTCTACTGCAGTTATACAGGGTTTTGGTGAGACCACACCTGGAGTATTGCGTACAGTTTTGGTCTCCAAATCTGAGAAAAGACATTCTTGCCATAGAAGGGGTACAGAGAAGGTTCACCAGACTGATTCCTGGGATGTCAGGACTTTCATATGAGGAAAGACTGGATAGACTTGGCTTGTACTCGCTAGAATTTAGAAGATTGAGGGGGGATCTTATAGAAACTTACAAAATTCTTAAGAGGTTGGATAGGCTAGATGCAGGAAGATTGTTCCCGATGTTGGGGAGGTCCAGAACAAGGGGTCACAGTCTAAGGATAAGGGTGAATTCCTTTAGGACCGAGATGAGGAAAACATTTTTCACACAGAGAGTGGTGAGTCTCTGGAATTATCTGCCACAGAAGGTAGTTGAGGCCAGTTCATTGGCTATATTTAAGAGGGAGTTAGATGTGGCCCTTGTGGCTAAAGGGATCAGGGGGTATGGAGAGAAGGCAGGTACAGGATATTGAGTTGGATGATTAGCCATGATCATATTGAATGGCGGTGCAGGCTTGTAGGGCCGAATGGCCTGCTCCTGCACCTATTTTCTATGTTTCTATGTTTCTATCATGGCTGATCATCCAACTCAGTATCCCGTACCTGCCTTCTCTCCATACCCCCTGATCCCCTTAACCACAAGGGCAACATCTAACTCCCTCTTAAATATAGCCAATGAACTGGCCTCAACTACCTTCTGTGGCAATGAATTCCAGAGATTCACCACTCTCTGTGTGAAAAATGTTTTTCTCATCTCGGTCCTAAAGCATAGAAACATAGAAAGATAGAAAATAAGTGCAGGAGGATGCCATTCGGCCCTTCGAGCCAGCACCGCCTTCTCCCCATATCCCTTGACTCCACTAGCCCCTAGAGCTCTATTCAACTCTCTCTTAAATCCATCCAGTGATTTGGCCTCCACTGCCCTCTGCCCATAGAAAGACTTCCCCCTTATCCTTAAACTGTGACCCCTTGTTCTGGACTTCCCCAACATCGGGAACAATCTTCCTGCATCTAGCCTGTCCAACCCCTTAAAAATGTTGTACGTTTCTATAGCATCCCCCCTCAATCTTCTAAATTCTAGCAACTACATGCCGAGTCTATCCAGTCTTTCGTCATATGAAAGTCCTGATCTTACTACTCAAGAACCTATCAATCTCCACATTAAAAACGCTCAATGACCCGACCTCCACAGTCCTCTGTGGCAATGAATTCCACAGATTCACCACCCTCTGGCGATGGAAATTCCTCCTCATCTCCTGTTTCTTGCAGTGTTTGTTTACAGTTCTGGATTCAGGGCCATCGTTGCAATGTCAGGATAATATTTACCTGATTGGCACGTTTTAAGATGTGTTCTGTTTATTGTGCTATGTTTTATACTGTCATTACTGATGTTTGTAGGGTCCCACAAGATTATAATTGAGATCCACAACATAGAATGATAAATAATAGCGCATGTCATAAAAATGTAAAGCAGCTTTGCGGCAGACTTCCTCTGTCTAATTGTATTGTTTAACCAATAAAAATATGTTCCAAATTCCACAAAGAGAGACGATTGGTTTTCGAGTACAAAAATATAGGATATCCAAGCAAACACAATTAATTGTATATATGATAAATCACTGTATTTCACAATCTTTATGTCACGTATTTTAAAGTTCCCTTTGTTCTTAGTTTGTTCCCACTTCATTAAACCATTCTTGTGTATTTTTTTAGCTTTATGTGATTGACATTTATCACAAAAATGGCAGGCATTAAAATTTTTGATGTCAGCCATAAAATAGGTGTGATATATCTTCCCTTTTTCAAAGTTAACCTGCCCTTATTCAACATCCTTCATGCACCGAATACAGAACTCCAAACTCAAAACCCACTTTCATCCCCCCCTAGCTAGCAGGATTGATTTTAATTTTATCAGAGCCTTTCATTCCGGATTCAAACACGGCTTCTAGTTTGTAAAGATGTCAAGATAAAAAGGAGCCTTCGACAAGGCAAGTTCAGCAGGAAAAGGAAGTGTTTAGGACTGGATTTCGACGTTGAGGCGATGAAGATTAGCTTCAATGTGGGTGCAAAATGGACAGTACTCAATCTTGGAGGGACCAACAAAGGAACATTTGGTGTGGCATATAACTGGAAGACTGTGAGGTAGAATATAGAGTATAGAACACAGAACATAGAAGGTGAAACTCAGGAGCAGGTCCTTCAGGCCACGATGCCTAAACCGAAATTAGTGCTGAATTAAACTAATCTTCTTTGCTTGCACATGATCCATATCCCTCCATCCCCTGCATATCCATGTGGCAATTTAAAAGCCTCTCAAATGCCACAATCATATTTGCTTTCACCATCACCCCTGGCAGCTTGTTCCAGGCACCTTCCACTCTCTGCATTTATTTTACACTTTCCCCAACTGATCTTAAAGCTGCGCCCTCTGGTATTTCATGAGGAGATTCATATTCAGCCACCTGAGTGGAGTTTTTCAATGGCTATCTGATGGTCAGCTTGGATGGTACTAAATAGGGGTGGAGTGGACTGTTTGGCCGATCTACTAATCTCTTTGGTTGTTTATGGTTAATTTCTGACTGACCCACTGAATTGTTCCAGCATTTAGTGTCGTTCTTTTAGATTGTCACTAACATTGACGTTTAGTTCAGTTTAGAGATACAGCACGGAAACAGGCCCTTCGGCCCACCGAGTCCGCGGGGCCCAGCGATCACCGCATACTCACACTGCCCTAATACTAGGGACAATTTCCAATTTTACCAATTTACCTACAAACCTCTACGTCTTTGGAGAGTGAGTGGAAACCGGAGCTCCCGGAGAAAACCCACGCAGGGCACAGGGAGAACGTACAAACTCCATACAGGCAGCACTTGTAGTCAGGATTGAACCCGGGTCTCTGGTGCTGCAAGGCAGCAACTCTGCCATTGTGCCACCCTGATTTCTTAAACTTAAGGGGCTGTCCCACTTGGGCGACCTAATCCGCGAGTTTCGGCGAGTTTGCCCTCGACTCATACTCACAGCATGGTCGACACGAGGTCGTAGGAGGTCTTCGTAACTCTATTTCATGCACGAGAGTGGGCTCCGCGTACTCGAGGCCTCAGCTAGGTCGCGGCGGTTTTTTCAATATGTTAAAAAATGCCCGCGAGTAAAAAGAGGTCACCATGGCAAAAAATCGATACATTTTTTTACTCGTGGGTTTAGTCGTAGTAGGTCGTAGTAGGTCGTAGTAGGTCGGCATGTTTGTCTTAGGTAATCGAGGTTTGTCGAAGGTAGTTGACGGTAGTCATAGATAGTCTTCATCACAGTCGAAGGGAGGTCGAAAGGAGGTCGAAGGAAGTCGTCTGCACTTACCACTATTCGGTGTCCAATTTTCCCGGTTAGTCGTAGCAAGTTGTAGCTAGTCAAAGCTGGTCTTCAACATAGTCGAAGGAGGTCGAAGGAGGTCTTCAACGTGCCATTTTTTCAAACTCTTCTAAACTCGCCAATTAGGTCGCCCAAATGGGACAGCCCCTATATTCTAATCCCACATTACATGGTGGATTCCAGTGCCATTGAGGTAACTAGTAATGATAAATAAAGGGTACACAAAAGGCTGGTAAAATTCAGCGGGTGCAGCAGCATCTAAGGAGCGAAAGAGATAGGCAACGTTTCAGGCTGAAACCCTTCTTCAGAATGATGGGAGGTGGGGGGGGGCGGGGAGAAGAAATGAAAAAGGAGGAGGAGGAGCCCAAGGGCTGAGGGAGGGGTGGGAAGGGGAGGAGACAGCAAGGGTTAACAGAATTGAGAAAATTCAATGTTCAAGCCCAGAGGATGCAGACTCCCCAAGCGGAATATGAGGTGCTGTTCCTCCAACTTGCGGTGTTGCTCACTCTGGCCGTGGAGGAGGCCCAGGACAGAGAGGTTGGATACGGAAGTGGGAGGGGAGTTGAAGTGCTGAGCCACCGGAGGTGAGGTTGGTTATTGCGGACCGAGCGGAGGTGTTCAGCGAAACGATCGCCAAGCCTCCGCTTGGTCTCACCGATATAGATCAGCTGGCATCTGGAGCAGCGGATGCAGTAGATGATGTTGGAGGAGGTGCAGGTGAACCTCTGTCGGACCTGGAAGGACTGCTTGGGACCCTGAAAATAGTGGAGGGGGAGGTAAAGGGACAAGTGTAGCATTTCTTGTGGTTGCAAGGGAAAGTGCCCGGGGAAGGGGTAGAGCGGGAGGGAAGGGAAGAATTGACAAGGGAGTTGCGGAGGGAGCGGTCTTTGCGGAAGGCAGACGGGGGGAGATGGGAAGATGTGGCGAGTGGAGGGGTCACGTTGGAGGTGGCAAAACTGGCGGAGGACTATGTGTTGTATGTGCCGGCTGGTGGGGTGAATGGTGAGGACCAGGGGGACTCTGCCCTTGTTGCGAGTGGGGGAATGGGGAGAGAGGGCAGTGTTGTGGGGTATGGAGGAGACCCTGGTGAGAGCCTCATTTATAGTGGGGGAGGGGAATCCCCGTTCTCTGAAGAATGAGGACATTTGTGATGACCTAGTGCGGAACACCTCATCCTGGGAGCAGATGCGGCGTAGACGGAGGAATTGGGAATAGGGGATGGAGTCCTTACAGGAAGCAGGGTGGGAGGAACAGTAGTCCGGGTAGCTGTGGGAGTCAGTTGGTTTGTAGTGGATGTTGGTCAGGAGTATATCACCTGCAATAGAGATGGTGAGGTCAAGGAATGGTAGGGAAGAGTCGGAAATGGTCCATGTGTATTTGAGTGCCGGATGGAAGTAGGTGGTGAAATGGATGAAGTTAGTCAGTTGTATGTGGGTGCAGGAGGTGACACCAAAGCAGTCGTCGATGTAAGTATGATAAATAAATACTGCCCGACCAATATAGCCCAAATCTCAGAAATATACTGTTAATTACTGCCTTTTGGACAGACGCAGTCAGTGGATTCCATTGGCATTCCACTGTTCTGAACCTGCTTCCACACATACTCCTCGTAGATAGATAGCAAGAAGAACTTTAATCGTGAATGCCTTTGTTCATTTCTCAGATATGGGGCAGCACGGTGGCACAGCGGTAGGTTTGCTGTCTTACAGCGACAGAGACCCGGGTTCAATCCTGACTACTTGTGCTGTCTGTAAGGAGTTTGTACGTTCTCACCGTGACCTCCGTAGGTTATCTCCGGGTGCTCCTGTTTCCTCCCACACTCCAAAGACGTACAGGTTTGTAGGCTAATTGGCTTGGCAACGTGTGTGTGGGGATCGCTGGTCAGCGTGGCCTCAGTGGGCCAAAATCTTTCAGTGCTGTATCTCTAAACTAAACTAAAATTGAACTGTGTGGCCAATTGTAGCATATATCAAAGCTTGCTAGTAGTCAAGTAACTTTGGGCTAATTGGTGGAGTGTATAAAGGGCAGTTGATGAATTTTAACAGAGAGGTATACAAAGCATTAAACGTTGAAATAACTTACGTGAAAGGCATGGCAAATAACAGCACAAGAACAGACCCCGTCTGAAGGTCTAAAGAAGAGACACGACCCAAAACATCACTAATCCTAATTTGAAAAGAGCTTTGGAAAATATGAGGAAAGTGGGTTCTTGTGAGATGAGCACTGATGCAGTTGGAGACACAAAATGCTGGAGTAACTCAGCAGAACAGGCAGCATCTAGTTTAATTTAAAGAGGGTGGTGAATCTGTGGACATATTTAAGGCAGAGATAGATAGATTCTTGATTAGTACGGATGTCAGAGGTTATGGGGAGAAGGCAGGAGAGTGGGTTTAGGAGGGAGAGATAGATCAGCCGTGATTGAATGGTGGAGAAGACATGATGGGCCAAATGGCCTAATTCTACTCTATCTCCTATCTCTTATGATCTTATGATCTCTGGATAGAAGGAATGGGTGACGTTTCAGGTCGAGACCCTCCTTCATTCTTGACCCGGTACGTCACCTTTTCCTTCTATCCACTGTCCCGCTGAGTTACTCCAGCATTTTGTGTCTGTCTTCGGTGTAAACCAGCATCTGTAGTTCCCTCCTACACTGATGCAGTTGTTGTGGGCTGGCTCGCTTCCTGTTGTCCTGAGATTTTCTATGTTTCCACGTGAATAGACTGAATTGATGGAATGTCATGGATAGGCTTAATTGGCCTGTTCTCTCTTTCTTCCTTTTTGTATTATAATGAACAATTATATCAAACACTCTGGGAATGTTTGAATAATAATAATATGGATTGACAAATTGTGCGATCGCAATGCACAGGTGCAGCGTTCCAATTTGTAAATTGTTCGGCCAGTATCTGAATGTTAAGCATTGTGTTTATCATCATCATAAATTCAAGTTGTTGAGATTATGCCCATTCAGGTCCTATTGATGTTGCTTCATGTTTTACACAGTGCTCAGACACTCCAATGACCTTGTGTTTTCTTGTTTACTGCGGCTAGTTTGAGTATTCCTGATTTCTCTCTGTATAGGAAATTACTGCATTGATCTTACAAAACAGACTTAATTCTCATTAATTAATCGTTCGCACCAAGGGCACATCTGCTATTTCCAGTAACGACAAAAAATTGTGCCTCTTTCCATCAGCAAAGGAGCCTACAATGTTTACATTTTTCCAATATAATTTCAAAATGTCAATTGTAACTGTACAGATGATCTAAGTGACTGCTGATATAACTATAATTGTACATTCAGTAGAAGAGGGCTGTAGACTTTTAAGTATATGTATGGGCTTGTATACTCTGGAGTTTAGATGGATGAGAGGAGCGCTATTAAAACATATAAGATAGTTAAGGGTTTGGACACGCTAGAGGCAGGAAACATGTTCCCGATGTTGGGGGAGTCCAGAACCAGGGGCCACAGTTTAAGAATAATTGGTAAGCCATTTAGAACGGAGACCAGGAAACACTTTTTCTCACAGAGAGTTGTGAGTCTGTGGAATTCTCTGCCTCAGAGGGCAGTGGAGGCCAGTTCTCTGGATACTTTCAAGAGAGAGCTAGATAGGGCTCTTAAAGATAGCAGAGTCAGGGGATATGGGGAGAAGGCAGGAACGGGGTACTGATTAGGGATGATCAGCCATGATCACATTGAATGGCGGTGCTGGCTCGAAGGGCCGAACGACCTACTCCTGCACATATCGTCTATTGTCTATATTTTTAAATGACACAAAGATAGACACAAACAGCTGGAGTAACTCAGCGGGTCAGGTAGCCTCTCTGGAGAAGAAGGAATAGGTGATACAGACAATAGGAGACCCTTCTTCAGACTGAGAGTCATGGGCGACGGAAATTAGAAATATAGAAGGTACATAGAACAAATGAATAAAAGATATGAGCCGAAAAGCACGAGGAATCACAGAGGGGGAGCAGCGAGAGAGTTTTGTTGCAAAACTCTCGCGGAGAGAGAACTTCTTCGAAGTAGGCGCACCTTGAGGAGATTTCACAATGCAGCAGACAAAATGTGTATGAAGGAACTGCAGATGCTGGTTCACACCAAAGACGGACACAAAATGCTGGAGTAACTCAGTGGGACAGGCAGCATCTCTGGAGAAAAGGAATAGGTGATGTTTCGGGTCGAGACCCTTCTTCAAACTGAGAGTCAGCGAAGAGGGAAACAAGTGAAAGGTAGCTAATTCAATCATAACATTAATTGTTTTTTTTTTAAGTGCAGAGTGCTATTTAGTTTTAAGGGGCTGTCCCACTTGGGCGACCTAATCCGCGAGTTCTGGCGAGTTTGCCCTCGGCTCATACACGCAGCATGGTCGACACAAGGTCGTAGGAGGTCTTTGCAACTCTCCTTCATGCTCGAGGGTAGTCCCCGCGTACTCAAGGCCTCAGCTAGGTCGCAGCGTATTTTTCAACATGTTGAAAAACGCTCTAGAGTAGTCCCCGTGTACTCGAGGCCTGAGCTTGGTCTTCAACATGTTGAAAAATGCCCGCGAGTAAAAAGAGGTCGCCATGGAAAAAAATCAATACTTTTTTATTCGTAGGTTTAGTTGTAGTAGATCGTAGTAGGTCGGCACGTTAGTCGTAGGTAATCGAGAGTAGTCGACTGTAGTCGTAGATAGTCTTCATCATAGTCGAAGGCAGATCGATGGGCCAAAGGAGGTCAAATTAGGTCGCCTTCACTCTCCACTATTCGGTGTCTAATTTTCCTGCAGCTAGTCGTAGCTAGTCGTAGCTAGTCGTAGCTAGTCGAAGCTAGTCCTCAACATAGTCGAAGGAGGTCGAAGGAGATCTTCTACATAGCCAGCGATATCCCGTACACTAGCACTATCCTACACACCAGAGACAATTAGCAATTTTATCAAAGCCAATTAACCTACAAACCAGTACGTCCTTGGAGTGTGGGAGAAAACTGTGTGCAGTCAGGGGATATGGGGAGAAGGCAGGAACGGGGTACTGATTGGGGATGATCAGCCATGATCACATTGAATGGTGGTGCTGGCTCGAAGGGCCAAATGGCCTACTCCTGCACCTATTGTCTATTGTCTATCGTCACCTACGCAATTCATGCAAAGGAACGTGCAAACTCCGCACAGAAAGCAGCCATAGTCAGGGATCGAAAGCAGTTCCTGGCGCTGTAAGGCAGCAGCTCCACCACTGTGCCACCCTGAATTGGCAACGAAGCTTCCTCTCGACTGACCATCAGCACGGATGCACCTCGGGGCTGTGAGCTCGGTCCCCTGCTCTACTTTCTCTCCCTACCTAGGAAGGTATAGCCGGTCACAGCTCCAACGTCATCTTTAAATTTGCCGACCATTGTTGGATAAGTAATGTTGGGGGGTACCAGGCCACGTCAGAGGACAGAGAGGAGTCTGAGATTCTCTGCCTCAGAGGGCGAGATCGAAGATCTGGTTGTACGGTGTCAGAACAACAAACTTGCTCTCAAGACAGACGCACTAGAGGAAGGAAACATGTTCCCAATGTTGGGGGAGTCCAGAACCAGGGGCCACAGTTTAAGAATAAGGAGTAAGCCATTTAGAACGGAGACGAGGAAACACTTTTTCTCACAGAGAGAGGTGAGTCTGTGGAATTCTCTGCCTGGAGGCCGGTTCTCTGGATGCTTTCAAGAGGGAGCTAGATAGGGCTCTTAAAAATAGCGGAGTCAGGGGATATGGGGAGAAGGCAGGAACGGGGTACTGATTGGGGGTGATCAGCAATGATCACATTGAATGGCGGTGCTGGCTCGAAGGGCCGAATGGCCTACTCCTGCACCTATTGTCTATTGTCTATTGTCCAAGATGATGGAGTAACTCAGTGGGACAGGGAGCACCCATGGAGAGAACGAATGGGCGACGTTTCGGATCGAGACCCTTCCTCAGACTGAGAATGTAGGAAGGAACTGCAGACACTGGTAAAACCCCCGCTCTCAACATCAGCAAGACCAAGGGGCTGGTTGGTTCCTTCAGGAAGACAGGCCAAGTATCCATGGACCTGTCTTCAGTGGCAGGATGGCGGTGGAGGAGTCAACAGCTTCAAGTTCTTGGGTGTGTACAGTATGTCTATGAACATCCATCGTGGAAAAGAAAGCTCGTTAACACCTCTATTTCCTGAGAAAACTCAGGAGATTGGGCATGTTACCAGCTACTCTATCAAACTTCTCCACGTGTATGGCAGTAAGCGTTGCAACTAGCTGCATCACGGCCTGGTTTGCTGACATCCAAGAAGGTAGGAGGCTGCAGAATGTTGCGGATATTGTCCAGTCCACCACAGATTTTGACCTCCCCACCATCAATGGGATCTTTAGAAAGTGTTTAGTTTAGTTTAGTTTAGTTTAGTTTAGCTTAGCGAAAGAGTGCGGAAATAGGCCCTTCGGCCCACCGAGCCCGGGCTGACCAGCAAACCCTGCACATTCACCCTATCCTACACACGAGGAACAATTTATAAATATACCAAGCCAATTAGCCTACAAACCTGTGCATCTTTGGAGTGCGGGAGGAGACCGGAGCACCCGGGGAAAACCCATGTAGGTCACGAGGAGGACGTACAAACTCCGAACGGGCTGCACCCGTAGTCAGGATCGAACCTGGGTCTCTGGCGCTGTGAGGCAGCAACTCTACTGCTGCACTATTGTGAAGGCAGCTAATATCATCAAAGACCCCCACACCTCCCTTGCTGCGAACAGTTCTCACTGCTACCATTTGGGAAGAAGGTGCAGTGGTCCGAAAATGGTACCTCCAGGTTCAAGAACAGCCTTTTCCCATCAACCATCAGGCCATTGAACCACACTTTATTTAACCAAGATAAACATTATTCAGAATAAAAAATAAATACAAAACAGTGTAAAATTCCTCCGTCATTCTCAGCGCCTATACATACAATCGATAGTGTCTATTCGCTAGGGCTCTATGAACCAGCATTATACAGGCACCATTGCCAACCACACAACCCTAACCACAACACTACTGCAGCAACAAACTGCTAGGGACTTCGTCTAGGTTGCCCTTTGTACTTCAGCCTGCACTATTATGGTCTGGATGTCCAGCGATACAGCAGAGGATTTAGCACAATATTTATTCATTGTGATGTTGCCTTCATGTTCCTGTCAAGGTACAGCAAGTAAGAATGTTATCTCGTCCGTTCCCGCTGCATTTGACAATTGAATGCTCTTGACTCTTGACTCTCGGTTTGTGTAAGAAGATCCAGGTAAAGGGGAAATATTCCGTAATTTTCCTAATTTGTGGAAGGAAGAAAAGCTACGGAAAACTCAGGAAGGCGCAGGGCACCCAGACTCTGACTTGCTCTGAAAACCGTACTATTAATGCAGCTGGCATAGTTACGGCCCTGGTTAATGGTGATGAGGGTTTGATGATGGTTACGCTGTTGGGCGGTAAAAGTAAGTGTGAGCCTCTGTTCTCGGAAGAGGTCATTGTCTAGCATTACTCTGCCATAAACAATGCTTGCCAAGTATCGGGTGAATCTGAATGCAAGCACGCGTTACTTCCTTTATCTGACAAATTGCGAATGGAATGGAATATTCCCAACCATTACTGATCAACCCCATATCCGTCTGAGCTGGGGGGAAGCCCACTGGTGTCGGGGGGTTATGGGGAGAAAAAAAAATATTTTGAACACCTGCGACGTCAATGAAGTCGACACTTTTGATTTTGATACAATGAAATTGATACTTTTAAGGCAGAGATAGATGGATTCTTGATTAGTACGGGTGTCGGGGGTTATGGGGAGAAGGCAGGAGAATGGGGTTAGGAGGGAGAGATAGATCAGCCATGATTTAATGGCGGAATAGATTTGATGGGCCAAATGGCCTCATTCTACTCCTATTCCTTCTGACCTTATGACCTTATGACTGATTAATATTCTTAAGGGGTTTCAGTCTAGGAACATCCATGGTGATTTTCTGGGCCTGATCTCCAATATCTATAACATCATCCTTTATGCTGGGTGTGATTCCAGACAGTGGAGGCACTATCAATATCCTTTTATTTCAACTTCACAAGAGCCTTGATATCTGAAGAAGTGTCATGACCCGAGACATCACTCATTCCTACTCCCCAGAGATGATGCCTGTCCCGCTGAGTTACTCCAGCATCTTGTGTCAATCCCTGATATCACTTTGGTATTAATATTGGCAGGCAACTTGATGTTAAGGATAGTCACTGTGCTTCACCACGGAAATGCCAGATGGGCAAAGGCTACATTGAGGTTAGAGCTAAATGCTTCTGCGTATATATCAAACCTGAACCAATTACTGGTTGGTAAGCACTACTTGACAGCACTTGCATTCAGTCTTTCCATAACCCCGTGGATGGCTGGGAGCAAGCTGGTGAAAGAGTAATTAACCAGAATGGATGTGACATTCCCTTTTGGAGACAGGCCAAGTCTGAGCAACCTGCCATTTAGTCAAAGATTCCAGTGTTTGGATGTCAGGAACACTCTGAGTGGAATTACATCAACCGTAGTTCTGCATTACATGTCTTAAACACCGCAGAAAAGATGTTGTAGGTCCCTTAGCCTTTGCTGTATCCAATGTATTCATCTCTCTCCACACAGCGCTTGGAATGGACTGATGTGGGTAAACACCAAGGCACAGTGGTGCATCAGTAGAGTTCCTGCTTTACAGAGTCAGAGACCCGGGTTTGATCCTGACAACGGGCTCTGTCTGTATGACGTTTGTACGTTCTCCCCGAGACCACGTGGGTTTCCTCCGGGGGCTCCGGGTTCCTCCCACACAGTTTGTAGGTTAATTGGCTTCGGTAACAATTGTAAAAAGTTCCCTAGTGTGTAGGATGGTGTTAGTGTACAGGGATTTCTGGTCGTAGCGGACTTGCTGGGCCAAAGGACTTGTTTCAATGCTGCATCTCTAAACTAAACTAAACTAAACCAAACTAAATGACATTCTGTGATGATGGGCCTCACTCAGTGCTTAAAACTACAACCATAGAGAGTATGGGTCTGCAGAAGACTTTCAACCCGAAACATCACCTATTCCTTTTAGTTTAGTTTAATTTGGTTTACAGCATGGAAACAGGCCCTTCAGCCCACTGAGTCCACACCAACCAGCGATCCTCACACATAAACACTACCCTACACACACTAGGGACAATTTTGACTTTTTTTTTGATACTCACTAATTAACCTACTAACCTGTACGTCTTTGGAGTGCGGGAGGAAACCGAACATCTCGGAGAAAACTCACACGGTCACGGGGAGAACGTACAAACTCCCTACAGACAGGCACCCATAGTTGGGATTGAACCCTGGTCTCTGGCGCTGTAAGGCAGTGGCCACCATGCCACCCAGAGATGCTGCCTGACGGCTGAGTTACTCCAACATTTTGTGTCTATCATAGAAATTTAGTTTGGTTTAGTTGAGACTAAAGATATAGCATCGAAACAGGCCCTTCGGCCCACCGAGTCCAGGCCACGCCAATCAGCGATCACCCCAACGATAGTTCCATCCGACAGACTAGGGTCATTTTGCGGAAGCCAATAAATCTACAAACCGACACATCTTTGGGACGTGGGAGGAAACCAGTGGATGTGAGGAAAACCTGCTCGGTCACAGGGTGAATGTACAAACTCCATACAGACAGCACCCTTAGTCAGGATCGAACCTGGGTCTCTGGCGCTGTGAGGCAGCAACTCTACCACTGCACCACCATGCCGCCCTTTACATATGACATGAAAGCAGGCCATTGCTTCCAAAAATTGTCCCTCTTGTCTAATGCACGCATGGTCTGGCATCGCCCATCCCTTAGGTTGCAGGTAAACGTGCAGCCTCATCCTTTCGGTTATCATTTAATCATTCACCACCATTCACACTGCGGCGAGAAGAGATACAGAGATCTGATATGTTTAAGAAGGAACTGCAGATGCTGGAAAATCGAAGGTAGACAAAAATGCTGGAGTAACTCAGCGGGTGAGGCAGCATCTATGGAGCGAAGGAAATATGCAACGTTTCGGGTCGAGATACTTCAGTCTGAAGAAGGGTCTCGACCCGAAACGTTGCCTATTTCCTTCGCTCCATACATGCTGTCTCACCTGCTGATTTTCTCCAGCATTTTTGTCTACCAGAGATCTAACATGTTCACTGGCAGTTGTGGGCTTATTTCGCTTTTCTAATACAACTGTTGCAATTAAAATGATGCAATATATCATGAAAACTTACAATACTTTGTGAACAAAACGTGTCATAAATTTACCTGAATAATTAAAAGTCCATTAATGTAACTGCAATTTACATTAGGATTTGAAGATAATAAAGTCCAATTGAGTGAGGTTAGTTCACTGTCACAGGGACGTGTGGGAGAGTGAAGGATGTCTGGAAGACGGCTTATTCAGGAGGAATATAGTCCAGCAGTTTCTTAGTTTGCAATTAATCTGTTGCCGTGCATCGGTGTAAAATATCATAAATTGTGGAGCAAAACCGCCTTCAACCTGCACAGACATCAGTACAGAATCGCAGCCTCCATCACAGCTATTACTCAAGTGAAGAACACAGCTAACTGAGACCATTTCATTACTTCAGACTGTAAACACAAAAAAAAAGAAGGGTTAATTTTTGCTAATGGGAATCTGTAATAGGTAAAGCATTACTGATGCATATACATATATATTTATTAAGACAGTAATGGGAAATGAGGTGGGGGGAAACGTCTTCACATATCTCTGGCAGTAGCTTCAAGTCCCAGTGGAAAAGACTACTCAAGCCTGCCTAATACACACTGATGAGTTTCATCAGTTCTTATTTAGACTCTCTCTGGATCACTTCCAAGTACAGAAAACTGATGGCCAAAGTCTGCCTTTTCATTTCTGCCTTCAGGTAGGTATTTCCTCATAGTTTACCCACTGAGAAGTATTGTCAGCTGAGGTAAAGAAGCTGGCTTAACCTTCCCAAGATCTTTAAACCTGAAAACTGGGACATGGATGAAATCTTTGAAATTAGCGGTGCATAACGGAAACAAAATAAAGCTTCCAAAATAAAGCCTTCCTCACTTTTACTGAACCGGGTGGCACGGTGGCGTAGCTGGTGGTGCTGCTGCCTCATTGCGGCAGAGACCCAATCGATCCAGTCCTCGGGTGCTGTCTGTGTGGAGTTTGCACGTTCTCCCTGTGACCGCGCGGGTTTCCTCCAGGTGCTCCAGTTTTCTCCCACATTCCAAGGACATGCACGTTTGTAGGTCAATTGGCTCCGGTAAATTGCCCTTGTTTGTGGAGGAGTGGAAGTGAAAGTGAGATAACGTAGAACTAGCGTGAAAGTGTGATTGTTGGTCAACATGGACTCGGTGGGCAGATGGGCCAGTCTCCATCTCTAAACTAAACTAAACTGGCTCCGGATTTACTTCAAATACGAGATCAACGATGATTTTGCCTTGCAATCTGGATTTAGAAAAAAATGGGTGAGCTGTGTAATGGAAAATGATACTGCTCCTCCTAACCCCTATAACCAATGATTATATGTTTATTTCCCATATCATCTCTCATTCTGTGTCTTTGCTATCTGACATTCTAAATGGTTTAGCATTTGTATGATAAGAAACGAAAGAGTCTGCATTTGAGTTGCACCTTTCATGACTTCAGGCGTTCGAAAACACTTGCCAGACAACTAATTATTTTTCAATTGTGGTCACCGTTATATGGTGAAACAGAAATTAAATGTAGATGCGTTATGCTTAGGTTGTAAGTGGGACTGGTCTATTTTTACACAGTCTGGCACGCAAAAGAAAGTATTGGAAAAAGGTAAAGAATATGCAGTTGCCATTCCTTGCCAAACTGATTGTGCTGAAGCTGAATGTGACTTAATATGAGAAAGTTGGGAAAGGGTTAATAAGACAAAAGAGCAAGTGTTCTTCATCAGCACATTAGGTGAAAGAAACTAAATGGCTGCCCTGCAGGCTGTGGTTAAATTCTCTATCTGTTTGGAACCGGCGCAGAATTGCCTGGCCTTAAATTACAGTGCCGTCTTCCTTTCAAGCAATGAAGGAAGAACAATATGAAGCTGAAGACACATATAACTGCAGAGAATCGCTCACTCACAATACAGTTCTTAAGTAATTGTTGACAGGCTGACCTGCAAATGTCAGCAAACATGTAAAAATAAGTTACCAAACTTTCACTGATAACCTCCTATTCTTACTTTCACATCAACTGAAGTCACATCAGATTAAATGCAAATCAGGATTACATGTTAACACCGACTCCTTAAACTGATTTACATTGCCTGTGCAATTTCAACAAGTCCCATATTTTACTTCTCTGAAGCCAAAACTGCTTTCTTGCAACAGAATTGATATTATCTTTCTCTCTAAAAGTCTTGCACTCTTGCATGATAAGTCGCTTCATAATATTTTTAAAAGGTGGAACATTATTGTCTCCTCAAACAATTAAAATAACTCTTAAGGCTGCATTAGCGCTAATTTAATAATCTGTATATATAACAGAGAGTGTCTTTAATTCTAAGCACATTATACGGCGCCTTACTTTGTTTCTTAAGCATATGTTCTCATTGTTGTGTTGTACACATATTTCCATTCCGCGTCAAGCTTACTGAATAGCAAGTAGATAGAACATCATGCAGTTGTGAAACTGTCAAATTGTGAGAGGCTATATTAAAGAATCTTTCTTTATTGCTTGCAAAGCCCATATAATTTAGCTGCCTTCACTATTTATAACAAAATTTGCATCAATATACCCTATATTGCTCTTGTAACATATGGAAAAGGCAAGAACACTAATAAAATGCAGTACAATGAACTATGTGAAACCTCTATTTTATAGAGTGTTGTATATCACATGCATGTTGACCATTAAAGATATTATTAAGATTGGTAAGACTCCAAAGATGGCACATTTATGATCCTGAGAACAGATGGAAGAATACATTTTCCTTGCAAATATTTTTGAAATTGCTCTTCTGGTAGCAGTATAAAAGTGATGTACAGATGTAAGAGCCAGCAAGGCAAGGACAAGAGGTCCAGATTTGCACAGTAAAAGCTTCACATGCACCCTGTCATTTTTGATTGATCTGAACGATACCTTAGAAACTTGTTGACTGGGTATGAAACAGTGCAAATAACTCATTGCAACAACCCAGATAATTCATATACCCAATCAGTTGGCTTTACTTTCTCAATATGACATATGAGCCTTCCCTGAAAAGATGCATCATTTTCCGCTATGAGTGATATTCAATGTCAGTAAAAGACACGGCTGCAGGAAAGGAGAGGGAAGCAGACTAGCGAAGCACTGCAAAATGATGTTACAATCTTGACAGTTCTACCTTCCGACTTCCTAAAGTGCTGCCAGCAGATATCCCAAACCAATTTTGATTATCATATTGATTGAAATAGTTCATCATCATGGAGTGATTTTAGGTTTAATGCTAACAGATTGGGAAGGAGAGTAAGAATTATCTAACAAAAGAACATTCTACCACAGGGACGTTTCCCCATTCCAGTTCATTGATGGAGTTGATTAAGTTTAAATGAAGCAGGCGCTGGATAAAAGTGAGGGTATTGACCAGTGAGCATTGCACTCCGTGCTTGAAAGGGTCTGATACATGCAGAAAAGCAAGATTTACTAAATGCTCTAATCTTCAATCAAATCTTACATCAATACAGACAAAGTTTGGTAATTAGAGATTCAATGAAGCATGCTGGAGAGAGAATTAATCCTCTTGGTCCAAACTGGGTTCAACTTTGAAGCTAGCTCCTAAGCAAAGACAGTTATCTAAATGCTAAATAAGAAACTTATTGTACTTTTCATGGCATGCTAATCTTTTGTCTATTTCATCTCCATTATTTGTACTCTCACAGATTGCAGTCGTCATGGTGACTACCAACTCAAGCTAAGGCCAGCCTGGGGAACTTGCTGGAAATCAATCCTGAATGTAAAACAGAGCTCAATAAAATCTCACTCAAAAAGACAAGGGGCGACAATTAACCACCCTGTATCCAAGACCTGAGAGGGAGCAGTCCCTCAATATTGTCCTGCCGTGGAGTGCAGTCGCCTCCACTTGTATTTGTTGTTGGCCTGGTAGTCACCAGAAACCTCGCCGGTGTTTGCAGTGAGACTGGTAATTTCATCTGCTTGGCTGTCAATATGGTTAATGCGATTATTGTTTTGGAAATGTGATCTTCCAATCGGCGTTATGTTTTGATTTGACTTTGCCTTGACTACAGACTTCTCCCTAAGCACTGCCCTCTTGTAGCCAAAGCCTTAATAAGTTTTTGATGTGTCGAATCAAACGCTCGCCGGGAGGCGGATAATAAGAAGTGTGATCTCTATATTTTTCAACATTGCGGGATGTACTTTACACAGTCTGGAACGTAAGATGTTCGCCACGGGGCGGGAGCGGTAATCTTATAATATGTAGTGGAGGTCTAATGCCAAACAGGAAATTGTGAAATGCTAAAACTCTCAACTCAAAGTTTGCAACGGTGATGCACGGATAAAAGAATAAAGAATTATCCATACAACGGCCTATGTGTGGTCGATTCACTGCCGCTTTTCGGTGAATAATACTTTGTAGAAAGCATTCTCGTTGGCCAGGCTACTCTTTTCACAATAATGTCAGCATCGACGTATTATTACTTCTGAAAAAACTTGTAAACAGATTACTCCCAAACAAAGTTTAAAATGCCATTTGTTTAAACCTATCTTGAGATTGTGTCAGGGCGGTGCAGCGCCAGAGACCCGGGTTCGATCCTGACCTCGGGTGCTGTCTGGACGGAGTTTGTACGTTCTCCCCTTGACCGCGTGCCGTCTCTCCGGGTGCTCCGGTTTCGCCCCACACTCCAAAGACGTGCATGTTTGTAGGTTAACTGTCTTCGGTAAAAAAATATAAATTGCCCCTAGTGTGTGGGATAGCGCTGGTCGGCGAGGACTCGGTGGGCCGAAGGGCCTGTTTCCGCGCTATATCTCTAAGCTAAACTAAACGAAACTAAACTAACAATTTAGATAGACACAAAATGCTGGAGTAACGGAGATAGAAGAATAAAACAATATTACATTCAACGACCTATATGTGGTTGACACTACAGAGATGCTGCCGGCCCGCCGAGTTATTCCAGCATTTTGTGTCTATCTTCGGTGTAAACCGGCATCTGCAGTTCCTTCCTACAAGAACTAATAACAATTTACAGCACGACCCCGTTAAATTTGTTTTAACAAAGGAGGCAGCAAATGGGATCTTGTAACTTTCGGACGGTTTGAGGAGGGAAGATTACAAGTGTTCATTAGGAAGCGGGGAGAAAATAGGCTGGCGTGAAGCAAAACTCCAGTGACAGGTAGTAAGTAGAACAGGTGACAGGTCCCAGGATGATCATGAAATTTACACGCGTTGTCAGCTCGGAGCTTTGGAATGAGCGACCGGGGTCCGGGCAAAACAGCCTGGCATTAATCGCAAACCATTACTGTCCCCGTCCCCCCACCCCCCACCCCCCCAAAAAAACAACCGAGCGCACGGCGATTTGTTTCACTTTCGCCGCTCGCAGTTGCCAAGTGGTAATTATAAAAACATAGTTTGGAAACGCGAGTGAACACGGGTGTTTGCAACGGAGGGCGACAAAACGTTGACAGAACGGATTGAGGAGGAAAATATAATGAGCCGACTACTGTAACAAGAGAGCGTTTTGTCGAGCCATTCATATTTTAATGACACACAGGATATGCAAAGCGATGGCAGGTGCTGGAACTATCCAGGGTCCTGCTTTCAAATCAAGATTAACTTCGACAAAACCTACAATACCAGCGGAGAAACGCCGTTCGGGCAGGTTCCCTGTCGCAACCGTCATCACAAACACGTTGGGAGACTTTGCCCCCAAGTAGCCAAATAACACGCTAACCGGGACATGTAGGCCGACTCAAACGGAAAATTTACACAGAAATAAATATTTTATTATGAAAAAAAAAACATATGCCTCTGACGTGCAAAATCTACCCCCTTCAAAAATGAACCGTGCAGCCACATGCTAACGGAGAAAACGTCCACTCTGACGGCCTGGCACTAATTATATCTTAATAACTCTTATTCACACAAGGGTGGTAGTGCAGAAATATACAAATTGACAAATGTGTCATGTGCATAGCCTGATTTTTACCATGCAAATATTTAATTATATTATGGAAACAACTGAGCAGATAATAGCAATTATACGGAAACTGGCATTTTAATTGCATATATATTATCTATCTATCTATCTATCTATCTATCTATCTATCTATCTATCTATCTATCTATCTATCTATCTATCTATCTATCTATCTATCTATCTATCTATCTATCTATCTATCTATCTATCTATCTATCTAACTGTCTATCTATCTAACTATCTATCTATCTATCTATCTATATTTCTCTATTTACAAAATATACACATATATATATACACACACACACACACACACACACACAAAAACATATATAAATATATAAAGATGTATTATAGATATGTGATATATATAATTAAATGTCAGTACACACACATATGCACACATATATATGCGTGGGTTTGTGTTATATGTGACAAACACACGTATCTATACATATGTGTGCACACGTACATACACACACACATATATATATATGTATACATGTGTGTGTGTGCATATACATATATGTATGCCAATATATATACACAAATGTGTGTGTGTGTGTGTGTGTGTGTGCGTGTGTGTGTGTGTGTGCGTGCGTGCGTGTGTGTGTGTGTGTGTGTGTGTGTGTGTGTGTGTGTGTGCGTGCGTGTGTTCGTGTGTATGTGTGTGCAGATGCACGCACGCACCTATGCATATTATCTTATTTCCATCTATATTGCAATACCAGATATTACAGAATAATGTGCATGATACTGGAACAATAACCTATAGACTGAATTAAGGGAGAAAATAAAAGTGACAACAGTCCATTTAGACGAATCTCATCTGGTCACTCCAACATAAGCTCAGGTCTCTGCAAGCTTAGTTGTTGAGGCATAAAGTGAACAGTACTCCCACTCCCTGTAAGGCAGCACGCTGCGTATCAGTGCATATTTATTAAATTGTGGCGCAATGAAAATGTGAGCAATACTGTGGCAGTCACTCGGAGATCCCGGATCAGCCTTCCCCAGTGACCGAAATGAATATCAATTACAAATGGATAGTCTTCTCAAGAAATGAGTATCTCGGGTCTTGCAGCGCATAATGTTTACAAAGAAGCAGTTCGACGGGATCATTCCCTAAGGTTGAGATGAAAAAAAGTTCAGCCACATAATCCTACCAATATCATACTAATTTTAAAAGCTGTTCTAGTTGCATTGCTTTTGCACAGTAGGCGCAATATTCTTCAAGATACCCGCACACATCCTGTGTGTTAGGCCGCGCCGCTTAATTTAATAACATTTCTGGACGGCGCTAAGAGTAGCTTGACAGCAACCTTCAATATGTTAATCACTGATGTCGTTCAATCCGAAACGTGTTACTAATGCCCGTCCAACCCCAGAATGGAGCGAGGATTTGGCAAAAAAAAAAGGCAGCAGAAATACGGGACCGTTCACTTCTTCCCCAAGCACGAGATGGTTCTTTTAAGATTGACACTATATACACGGGAAAAACTCGAGCGTACGTACGCCAAGCTACTTGTCTGGAAAGCCGCATGTGATTTTGTAAAGTGAGGAGTGCGGCTGTTAGCTTCACATACGATGGCGCTTTAATGTGTCATCCTTCCCTTCCACTTGTCTCTCCCGCCCCAGTCACCTCTCTAACTGCCTCTACAGTCAGCGTGCAATTAGAGTTAGAGAGCGGCGATATGCAAGGCCAAATGAGAACGTGTTTTATCTTTAATTTCCCGCTGCCCCACCAGGTATTCTATAGATTTCTCCTGACGTTTGGAGAATTGAAATGCCAAGAATCTCAATTGGGGGAAAAAAAACGTCCCAGCTCCACAGGATGGGCATATTCTGTTGTTTGACTCACAAGTATTCCCAAATAATACAGATTAACATCGAATAAAACATATTTGATATAAACGAGGTTTCAGTGGGTAAGAGAAACCTGCAAAGCGACCGTAGTGCCAACGTCATTCATTTGAAGTCATAACAATGATCCAATTAAGAATATTATCAATTACGATCATTATAATCATATCCATAATATTACAAAATGAAGAGCGAACATGATGACTGTATAATGTGACTGTTTCTTGCTCGTTCATGTTGCGGTGGCCGTAAACTAAACGTGTCTTTTCTATATATACAACATATCTGTTGTATATCTATATATACAACATATATCATATCTGTTTGTTTTGAGACGCTATAATAGGTTAGAGAAAAACAGCTCAAATAATTGTCCTGCGATGATACCTTGTTCCAATCAGCTGTGTATCACATTTCTTAACTTTACTGATCATACATGTAAAGCCTATAATTAACATACTAACAACCGCTGTATAGTCAGAGTGCGCTTTATATGTGCTGCACACACATCTTACAGGCAAATAGTTTTCGCAAGAAAATGGTAAGAGAAGCATTTAAATTATACTTTTCAAGTAAGGGTGGTTGATATTATGAAGGCTAAGATAATGGGGTATGTCCGTGGTGCCGCCGAGCGTGTGTGCGGCGTTTGTCCGCCCTCCTACGTGTGGATATCACAGGAGCGCGTTCGCTGCCTCCAAGCTGACTGTGAAGCGGTGCTTCCAAGGCCCACAGGTAGCCAGGGCACAGACCACATTGTTTGACGGACGTTGTTTGAAAACTTGTCAATGTTCCTCAATAAACAGCAATACGCCTTCATAGATTTAAGCCGACGCACAGAATAATTCAGTTAGGTTGTCCCGCGGAGTTACTCCAGCATTTTGTGTCTATCCACAGTTAAGTTTTGATACAGCGTAGTAATTCTGTGCCTGAAAATAACACGGTTGAAATTGACATTGTAATTAAGTGGCAAGACATTTATCTACTCTGAAAGGTCGGATAAACTGTCATCGGTGTGTAAGCAAGCATTCGTTATGTTTCCAAGGAGTTAGAGGACTGAGCAGTTTTTAGATCTTTGATAGTCTAGCTACTTAAACTTGACATGTAGGAAGGAATTGCAGATGCGGGTTTACACCGAAGATAGACACGAATTGCAGGAGTAACTCAGCGGGAAGAAGGGTCCCGACCCTTAACACCACCCATCCCTTATATCCAGAAATGCTGCCTGTCCCGCTGAGTTACTCCAGCATCGTGTGTCTACTTAAACTTGATGTTCGTTTCCCGATAGTCCAATTTCAATATATAAGTATCTAACAAAACCTGCTATGGTATCCATTTCACATTACTGACTTGAATGAAATTGCATGCCCCTCCAGAGTAAAGACAGACGCAAAGTGCTGGGGTAACTCAGCGGGCCAGGCTGCATCGCTGGAGAGAAGGTATGGGTGACGTTTCGAGACCCTTCTTCAGACCAGCATTTTGCGGAAACCAGCATCTGCAGTTCCTTCCTACACATTTCGTCCGCACCTTCAGAATGGATAGCTCAACCTGTAGCACGGAAACCGTTCACTTGCCGTCACTTGTCTATTTACTAAACGGGTGGTTTGTAAGTTGGATGTGAAGTTCACTGGGAAATAAGTTGAGGCCAGCGAGGTCCTCAAATGAGGACCTTGTGGAGAGTCTGTCCCCAGGAAATGGTGCTGGCTTGGAAAACTTCAACTGTCTCTCTCAAGATAGACACGGAATGCTGGTGTCAGGCAGCATCTCTGGAGAGAAGGGATAGGTGGCGTTTCGGATCGCAACCATTCCTCAGACTCTGTCTCGGTCTGAAGAAGGGTCTCGACCCGAAACGTCACACATCCCTTCTCTCCAGAGATGTTGCCTGTCCCGCTGAGTTACTCCGGCATGTTGTGTCTATCTTTAGTATAAATCAACATTTGCAGCTCCTTCCTATACAAAACATGTAGTTCCATTGTCGCAATGTTGAGGTACGCACTTTGTGTCTGTCTTCACTCTGGAGGGACATGCACTGAAATTCATGTCAGTAATGTAGAAGGTATGTTTTATATGAACATAGTATGTTTTGTTAGATAATTATATAATGAAATGGGACCATCAAGTTTAAGTAGACACACGATGCTGGAGTAACTCAGCGGGACAGGCAGTATTTCTGGATGTAAGGAATGGGTGACGTTTAGCGTCGAGACCCTTCTTCCCGCTGAGTTACTCCAGCATTTTGTGTCTGACCACAGTGTAAACCAGCATCTGCAATTCCTTCCTACACATTATGAGCTAATTAGCTTTAAGTAGCAGATAAGGGGCCGCCCCAATCGCATTGTGAACATAAAAACCATCCGGCGATTTTGATTCCCGTGAGAGAAACTATGTGCGCCTACTCCGCCCAGAACCATAGAGACAACAGCCTCCTCACGATGGTACACAAAAGGCTGGAGAAACTCAGCGGCTGCAGCAGCATCTAAGCAGCGAAGGAGATAGGCGACGTTTCGGGCCGAAACCCTTCTTCAGACCCCTGCAGTCTCCTCACGATGTTCCTCTAATTAAGTATGATTCGTGCCTGGATATATTGGGTACAAACTCAATCCAGCAACTTCCGAAAGATGTGTGTAGGAAGGAACCGCAGATGCTGGTTTACGCCGAAGATAAGCACACGATGCTGGAGTAACGCAGCGGGCCAGGCGGCATCTCCCGAGAGTAGGAATGGGTGACGTTTTGGGTCGAGACCCTTCTTCAGACAGTCTGCAGAAACGTCAGGCCCGATAGACCCGAAACGTCACCCATGCCTACTCTCTCTCGAGAGAGAGATGCTGCCTGAGTTACTCCAGCTTCGTGTGTCTAACTTCCAAACATGGCATGTATGAATTCCATCCTAAACTTAAATGGGTGCTTTAAACTTGTATATGTTAACTCTCCTTGTTTGTTTTCTACGTCTGACTTTTGCTCTGGGCTGTGAGGCTGTAGATGTCTAGGATTCTTGGTGAATTTAAAGGATTTTGATTTTCGACAACCATTCCTGGCAAAGATTTAAAGAGTCTGAACAGACTGCACGAGCTCATTGTCAACTCTCGTTTTGAAAATATGGAGTCTGTTTGTACTTTTCATTCCACAAACTGGCAAGGGGTAAAGTTACACGAGTGCTAAATATTCCCATGGATTTTAATATCGGGTAACTTTGCAAATTGAATTTTAATTCAATTGATGATTGTAGGACCAGACTTGCAAATATTCCAATAAAGGACTTAAATGTTGGCCTAACCGTTTCACTGCCAATCAATTATGAAGAACTTAAACAATCTCACTTAAGTAACGGTGAAAGTGGCATTTCTAAAAGAAAGAGACAATCCTAACACCCCTAACCACTAGCACTAACGTGTACATTACCAGGATAGGCACAGAATGCTGGAGTAACTCAGCGGGACAAGCAGCATCTCTGGAGAGAAGGGATGCGTGACGTTTCGGATGGAGACCCTTGAAGAATTCAACATATTCTGTTGTGCTGCAGCAAGTAAGAATGTCATTGTCCCGTCCGGGACATATGGCAATAAAACACTCTTGACTCGACCCGAAACGTCACCCATTCCTTCTCTCCAGAGATGCTGCCTGTCCCGCTGAGTTATTCCAGCTTTTTGTGTCTATCTTAGTTATGAACAATATGAGATTTTGACACTTTGGTTACATCTTTAGTTTGGAGCTTATTCAATTATTGGTAGGAGGCGACACTATCAATAGGCCTTGCGCCCAGAAGGGTTCTTGGTTAACACAGAACATAGAAAGGCACAGTGTAGGAAGGGACTGCAGATGCTGGTTTAAACCGAAGATGTACACACAAAGCTGGAGTAACTCAGCGGGACAGGCAGCATCTCTGGTGAAAATGAAAAAGGTGACGTTTCGGGCGGAGACCCTTCTTCAGACAGGTACAGGACATACAGAAAGGTACAGAATAGGAACAGGCCCTTCGGCCCACAATGTTGATGCCGAACATAATGAATGTCAAGATAAACTAATCTCATCTGACGGCACGTGATCCACGTCGCTCCATTCCCTGAAAAACCAAAGGCCTTTTCAACGCCATTATCCTATCTCCCTCCATCACTGCCCCTGGCACCTCTTGCTACTGAAGATGGACACAGAAAGCTGTAGTAACTCCGCGTTATAGTGATATGGACAAAACGCAGGCAGGTGGGACAGCACCTAGCAACAGACAGACTTGCTATAGAGTCAGGGTGTGGGCGCAACTCTCTCTCCCTCGCGAGTTCCGAGGTCCACGTGTATGTCAGCGCGCTGCAACCTCTGTTGCACCAGCTTACACCAGTCTGTGTAACACAGCAAAGCTCCAGCCGGCCTCTCAAGGTGAAGCGAACTATTCTGTGGCAACATTCCAGAAAACTCCGTAGTCCTGGTCAATATTTATCCCTCCACTCACATCAGTGAAACAGATCATTATCTCAACGCTGTTTCTTGGATCTTGCTGTGCGCCTGATCTACAGCGACCTTACGGCAGTGTGTACATTTCGAAAGTACTTAATTGATTCAATTATGTTGCTAAATATTTGTATGTTCCCTCTTTCTTAAGAGTTTAAGTACTTGGGTACCAACATAATGTATATTCGCTTTGAAATGTAACTAACCTCAAAGAATTCTTCACTGACAATTCTTCACACAAAGGGTGGTGGGTGCATGGAACGAGCTGCCAGAGGAGGCTGAGGCAGGGACTAGTGTCAGTTGAGGCAGGGACTATCTCAACATTTAAGAAACAGTTAGACAGGTACATGGATAGGACAGGCTTGGATGGATATGGCCCAAACGCGGGCAAGTGGGACTAGTGTAGTTGGGACATGTTGGCCGATTGGGCATGTTGGGCCGAAGGGCCTGTTTCCACGCTGTATCACTCTATGAAGGATGAGAGGAGATCCTATTGAAACATATGAGATTATTAAGAGTTTGGACACAATAGAGGCAGGAAAAGTGATCCCAATGTTGGGGGATTCCAGAACCAGGGGCCATAGTTTAAAAATAACTGGTAAGCCATTTAGAACGGAGACGAGGGGAACCTTTTCACAGAGACAGAGAGTTGTGAGAATGTGGAATTCTCTGCCTCAGAGGGCAAAGGAGGCTGGTTCGCTGGATGCTTTCAATAGAGTTACATAGAGGTCTTAAGGGTGGTGGAGTTAAGAGATATGGAGAGAAGGCAGGAACGGGGTACTGATTGTGGATGATCAGCCATGATCAAATTGAATGGCGGTGCTGGCTCGAAGGGCCGAATGGCCTCCTCCTGCACCTATTGTCTATTGTCTATTGACTCTATGACCATCAAGGCGCCGATTAAATCCTGATCATTCCTTATTATTTGTATTTTATCAATCCAATTCTAATAATTTCCTGCTATTTCAACGTGGATATGTACTTAATTCAGCGCATTTGCAATATTGTACGCGGATTGCAGAGCGGAGTTTCCTCATTTCCAAAATGAATTCAAAGTAGTTTTTGAAATGGCCACAATGTCTCCATATATCACGCTATATAAATCAGCTTTTAACAATAATAATTGGGCTGCTTTGCTCCTTCGGCGCTTTAAAATATATGTACTATCCTCTGGTGCGCTGTTTCAGGTTTGCTGTCAGCTGTAACAAAAGCACGGGGCCCATTCCTGATTGCATCGGCGCCAACATTTGGCGTCTTGACGCCGTGTCTCAACGCTTCAGACCGGAAGTGGCTTGGGAACAATAATTTCATTCAGTCAGCGATTACTTTCTGTACCTTGGACGGTTCTGACGAGAAAGCGCCCCCCCCCCCCCCCCCCCCCCCCCCCCCCCCCCCCCCCACACACACACACACCCTCTGCTGCCAGTGTGAAGAGTGGAGGGCGGGCGTCCGGATCAGATCCTAAAGTCAGGAAAGCTACCTTGGGTTGAGCCGCCGACCAGCCTCGCAGAGGCGTAGATGACAAAGAGATGAATGGACTAAAAGAGTTCGCCTGTATTATTGACACTTTGCTGGCGCTAACAGATTCTGTGTTGGCGATACTAATCAATTTCACTGCTTACGTCTCTCCTTAATCACCGGCTAATACAGGGGTGGTTTTGCCAATCGTTCAGTGGTTTGATTTCATTTTAAGTCGATACAGTTCTGCCGATGGAGCACAAATGTTGGCAGTTCCCTACTTTTTTTTCTCTCTCTTGAAAATCGTGCGTTTTTGACGCGCAATTTGCAAGGTGAGGGCTCCCTTCACGGCAGCTCGCGTTATCCCACATAACAGGTAGAGTGCCCTCCATAATGCTTGGGACAATGACCCATCATTTATTTATTTGCCTCTGTACTCCACAATTTGAGATTTGTGATAGAAAAAAAAAATCACATGCGGTTAAAGTGCACATTGTCAGATTTTATTAAAGGGTATTTTTGTACATTTAGGTTTCACCATGAAGAAATTACAGCTGTGTTTATACATAGTGTTACCAACCCCCCCCCCCCCCCCCCCCCCCCCCCCTCCCCCAATTTCAGGGCACCATAATGTTTGGGACACATGGCTTCACAGGTTTTGGTGAATGCTCAGGTGTGTTTAATTGCCTCCTTAATGCAGGTATAAGAGAGCTTTCAGAATTAGTCTTTCCTCCAGTCTTTCCATCACCTTTGGAAACTTTTATTGCTGTTTATCAATATGAGGACTAAAATTGTGCCAATGAAAATCAAAGAAACCATTACGAGACTGAGAAACAAGAATAAAACTGTTAGAGACATCAGCCAAACCCTAGGCTTACCAAAATCAACTGTTTGGAACATCATTAAGAAGAAAGAGAGCACTGGTGAGCTTACTAATCGCTAAGGGACTGGCAGGCCAAGGATGACCCCCACAGCTGATGACAGAAGAATTCTCTCTATAATAAAGAAAAATCCCCAAAAACCTGTCCGACAGATCAGAAACACTCTTCAAGAGTAAGGTCTAGATTTGTCAATGACCACCGTCCGCAGACAGTGTCATGAGCTGAAATACAGAGGCTACACTGCAAGATGCAAACCACTGGTTAGCCGCAAAAATAGGATGGGCAGGTTACACTTTGCCAAGAAGTAATTAAAAGAGCAACCACAGTTCTGGAAAAAATGATCTTTTGGACTGATGAGACAAATATTAACTTATTTCAGAGTGATGGCAAGAGCAAAATATGGAGGAGAGAAAGAACTGCCCAGGATCCAAAGCATACCACCTCATCTGTGAAACACGGTGGTGGGCGTGTTATGGCCTGGGCATGTATGGCTGCTGAAGGTACTGGCTCACTTATCTTCATTGATGATACAACTACTGATGAATTCTGAAGTGTATAGACACATCCTATCTGCTCAAGTTCAAACAAATGCCTCAAAACTCATTGGCCCGCGGTTCATTCTACAGCAAGACAATGATCCCAAACATACTGCTAAAGCAACAAAGGAGGTTTTCAAAGCTAAAAAATAGTAAATTCTTGAGTGGCCAAGTCAATCACCCGATCTGAACCCAATTGAGCATGCATTTTATATGCTGAAGAGAAAACTGAAGGGGACTAGCCCCCAAAACAAGCATGAGCTAAAGGTGGCTGCAGTACAGGCCTGGCAGAGCATCACCAGAGAAGACACCCAGCAACTGGGGATGTCCATGAATCCCAGACTTCAAGCAGTCTTTGCATGCAAAGGATGCAACAAAATACTAAACATGACTACTTTCATTTACATGACATTGCTGTGTCCCAAACATTATGGTGCCCTGAAATGGAGGTGGGGGGGACTATGTATAAGCACTGCTGTAATTTCTACGTAGTGAAATCAAAATGTATAAAAATGGCCTTTATTAAAATCTGACAATGTGCACTTTAACCACATGTGATTTTTTTGTATTACAAATCTCAAATTGTGGAGTACAGAGGCAAATAAATAAATGATGGGTCTTTGTCCCAAACATTATGGAGGGCACTGTGAATCTGTAAATCACACCGACACAGTGCCTGTGTTAGATTACTTTGGAAACATCTTTTTGTTACTTACTTTGTTCCCGCGTTCCGTTTATTTCATGCTTTTGTGCGGTTCGCCCCTGGGCAGCACGCTGAAGTTGGGATCAAATAAATATCCGGTCACGTACTCATTCGGAGGTGAATTTCCCAGGCCTCCGGGGTTTTCTAATCGGCTGCTCATGGATGAGCCATAACCTCGATACTGCTTTCGCCCGACAGCGAAAGGAGAACACATTGCCTTTAACACTACTTGCTTCCGAGAGAGAAATTAGCGTAAACTGACAAACGAGGGTGCATTGTTTCCTTTTATTTATTTGTTAACACATATCATTGTCGCGACGCTTTTTTGGGGGGTTTCTGTGGCATTTTCACAACATCACCATTCTATGTTGTTTTTTGTCACATCACCGTCGTTGTCTGATTTGGACATCATAAGGTTACGAGTGATAGGAGCAGAATTAGGCCATTCGGCCCATCAAGTCTGCTCCCCCATTCAACCATGGCTGATCTACCTCTCCCACCTAACCCCTTTCCCCTGCCTTCTCTCCCCATAACCTCTGACACCCGAACTATTCAAAGATCAATCTATCTCTTGCCTTAAAAATATCCATTGACGTCGCAGGTGTTTAACATATTTTTGTTTTGGTTTTTTTTTTAACAATCGTAAAATGCTTATCACTTGTATCTGGAGAATCACTTTGCAAAACTCTATGCCACGCGAACACTTTGTAAAGCAGCCCTGCGGTGCTGTGGAGACACAGGCGCAGTCCCTTCAGTACAACGGTGCAGTGTCCCCTCGCGTTCGGCTGCAGATATGCATGTCTGTTGGCGAGCGCGTGTGACAAAGAGAAAGCTGGAACGCATTTCAAAGTGTAGCATACGTCAAGTGGTAAGGTAAAGCTGGAGGTTTTACAGGGAAAACAGAGCCGCGGTTAATTTGTCGGAGTTTTGTGTTCTAAATTGTATTTGTTTTCAAGTGATAGGTTAGCATCCCTGCTGGGATTTAAATTGATGCCCGCTTCTTACAGTACAGACATGTATGCAATTAGTGGTAGGGTTGTAGTATTATGTATACAAATTAGACATACACAAGCGTCGACAAGATCTATCATACATTTTACATATATAAAGACACGGGATTGAGCGCCATTTAAATTGTGGGCCTTCTGCATTGTATTCAAAATAATGTATAGAACATTTAGATTTGTACAAGATATGGCGTAATCCTTCCTTATAAGGCCGAAATATTCTATTCGACAAGTCTATTTCATTGCAAACAAAATGCATATTTCATGACCATTTACTTCTGCGCGTTTTACTGTCCAACATTAGGTATAAAAACGCTAATGTTATTTTTCTTAATCTTCAAAAAAAAAAAATCCGATGTTTTTGGTTAACTACTCGTTGTTATCAAAGGGGAAGATAGAAAGGAGGTCACATTTCGCCTCCGGGTATATGGATGGGGGCAGCTGTTTACTGACCAGCACCCTGTCACACCTATCTCCGCTTCTAAAGGCATGTTTTAGCGAGTAATTAATAGAAAATAATGATATCGCCAGAGGTGTTTTAGTGAGCCAGGATATAACACAACACAATCTGCAGAAGTCGTCAAATCATCACTGGTCTAGTGCCATTACTTAGATGGGCTTTGTTGCAGGGCAAGCCCGCTTGGTATTTCTATTATTGTTTAAAACTGATTGTTTTCACCGTATAACAACACGGATTACACATCAGGACACCTTGCATTCCACAGAAGCCCTGAAACCGGTCTTCGTTCATCAACACACATTTCTCTGTATCAATGTAAGCTCCACGAAATTGTCATCAGCCATATCATAAATCAAAGATAGCTTGTTGGCACTGGAGTTAAAATAAAACAGACAAAACAAAAAGACACATTAGGTGTCACATAACGTGTCACTTTAGTACAATGAGTCTAATCGAACCTAACGAATGACTTTCTTTGACCGACGTGATGAGAGAAGAGAAAAGACAACCGTTTGTTCCTCCAATAATTCATTTACTGTGGACATAAAAATAGAGAGGCCGGGATCGTGTCGAGGAGGGTAGAGCAGTTTTGTTTTCCCGCTTTTCACCAGGGTGCCGTGAGTAACCGCACTCGACACCGGGCAGATCTCAAGCTTAAATGCGCCCATTCGCATTATGTGTAGGTTAGAACCCTGTTTGTATAAGACATGCGATCAAGCCATCGGTGTGGTTAGGAGGGGTGTGTACACTGGGCTTCCTTGCACTATATCCATCCCACCAAAGACACGTGTAATGGGACACTGGGCAACAATGTGCGCATGGATAATCTGTAGTAGCAAAGCTGATTGCGTCTTAATTCGCCGCGTTTGTGTTATTTTGCGGAAATCCAGTTATTCGGGAAAACACATGCACCACACAATGTCAATACATTTAGCCCATTCACAGTATTCTTGCACCGGTACTTATCATATTATTTTTTTTTAATGACTCACTGACTCATTGTACTTGAACTAATGTAACTGATGAAACGTAACATTCCTTATAACCAAAAAAAAACCCCGAATCTTTCATTTAATGCATTTGCAGAGACCCGGTCGATGGCCTTCTCTCGTCTTTAATTTGTAATCAAGAGCACAATTTAGTCATTTTGAAATACTAATTATCTAATCGTCGCAGGGTTTAACAATTGCCGCATAAAATACTTGTCTGCCCAATTAGCTAAGACAATTATTAAAATTCTGAGCCTTAATTATGTCTCAATTTTGTACTGGCAAAATTGTCTTTAATGCAGTAATTAAAATCCTATCTGTACCTCTGCCTTGAGGGCACTGGGTGATTAGAACCTGTCAGGGGGGCGCACTCAACTGAACCAGTGAAGCGTGTTGTGCTACATGACCCTGGATTGTTAAGTCTGTCAACATATTAACCTGAATTCCCTCAGCCCCCGCGTCCACGATTGGTAGATTAGACAAAATGAGACAAGAAAGCATTAAAGCTAAATTTTCACACACCAATCTCTGTTTCCAGCGGAACTTTCTTTATACAACATTTCTTACTCGCGTTTACCACGGCAGAACAGTTTCCATTGTACATGACATAGATAACACATCTCAATCAAGCTTTATGTTAGGTACATATTCGGCAACGTATTACTCAATATATCGGGCCAATATTCTGATTTGAGTATCGTGACCCAGTTATTTTTTTTTAAACTAAGCGAATGGAGAGCAGCCTTTAAAATAGAATTAGTTTAAAAAAAAACATTTAAAGAAACTTTAACTGAAATTGTAATTTCTTCAACGGCTCTGGAAGTCAATATACAAAGTCGACCTTCAGCGCCGTCCTGATGTTGAATGGAAACGCGAGCCATGTATCAAGGTGAATTAGAGATGTAACCCAGAAATATAAGTAAATTTATTCACGGAATGTTAACGTGTAATGGAATGCGTACAGAAAAAAAAGACTTTAAAAAAGAAAGTTGTTATGATGTTCGGAGATTTGAGGAGCGGTCATGAACACTCAAAAGTGTCAAAAATGTTATTTAATAGGAAAACAGATGAGCTGTTGATGTTGAGATATATTGATCGGTCAATGATAATCCAAGACCCTCTTCCCAAACTTCCAGCTAGGATGCTTTACCGTCCTATGTAAATAACTTAATAAGGCGGTAGTAAGGATGAAGGTCCGTCCGTCAGGTGGTGAACGGAAGGCTGGCCTGAAAGGTGCAATGGGTTGGCCGGGGGGTTAAATGTGACTGCCCCTCTCTCGTAACGAGCACGCTCGCTCTTGTAAACCGTCTTGCTCCAAAGTCTCTTTGGGCAAGAACTGAAATTGCAAATCTGTGTCTCGACTTGTTCATAGCGACTGTCAGCATATTTTCCTCTTGTCAGCACCGATTGACTGGTCAGGCTCACCTCTGTACACCACCTCTAACAGCTCATTGACAGACCAGTGACCCACCCGAACCTGATAATGGAAACCCATCGATTTCCTGGGCCCGGGAACTCAGAACTGAGTGACCAGACTTATGCCATTACTTGTGTTCATTACAAATATGACTAGACCTCTTCTCCGGGTCTTACATTTGAATGTTCTTTCCAGGATTTCTAAAATAAAGTGAACAGGCCACCTTCTAATATAATTTACTGAAGGCAAACAAGGGCATTATGATGAAGCTGGTGGATTTTAACCTAATGTATAAACAGAAATAAAGTGATTATTTGTGGATGACTTTAAAATTAAAACAAATTTTACAAAAAAATATGTTTTACATGTAGTGAATCTAAATGCTTAATATGAATATTTCAAGGCTCCATTTGAGAATATTAACTTCATAAACCCACACACCCTTTAGTTTCATTGCTGCCCTGGACAGACACACACCCTTGCAAACAGGATAATTTTACTTGGAATAGTTTGTGGAAAAATGTCACATTTCAGCCGATCTGCATGTTTTAACTAAACCAAAAAAATTAACCAACACTTTCACTAGTTACAGCCTCGCTTCAATAATTTACTGCAGATAACACAAGTAAAGCAAAAGGAAAAAAACAACACACTATGTTAAAAAAAAAACACATGGCCATCATAAAAAATGTTTATATGTTCACATTTCTTTAATCTTAAGCAAGGAGCAAGGCAGTCAAACTGCAGTGAAAATATTAAAACTCATTAAAAAAAATCTTAAATATACATTTTGAATAGATGTCCTGACACTTTCGCCCTTTTCATCTGTAAGGGATTTCTTAAATATACAGTTTTGACTACAGTAAGTTCCCTGAGGGGTATTGTCATTATTTACAGACTTGAGTTTTTTCTATAGTGGGCTATAAGGCCAGACTCGGAGCCAGATGGTTGGTGTACTCATCGCTAGGAGAAATACATCTCTTTAGAGATTGCTTTCTTTCTTGTCTCGGTAACCACGCTGCCTTTAATAGAATTTGGTCATGGTACTTAAATCACATTACATGTTCTTTTATTTAGTTTCCATGTGTTGTTGTCTGGTCACAATACGACTTCTAACCTCATCTGGGCCCTGGCCCTGCTGTCATGTAGTGATACACTCGATGCAACTAATGAAGCAGCCAAACAACGCAATCAGCCGGAGTGAAAGGGGTCCTGTGTCACTTAATTAACACTTCCTTTACTCAACAAGCAAGATAGTATCTGGACAGGTTTCTGAACAAACATCACTTGACACATTTCTAAGGCAGGCTGTTGTCCAGACCTGGTCCTACTCCTGCTTTTGTCGATAGCAACTCATTAAAGCTCTCTAAAAAGAGTTAAATCGCCAAACTACCCCCTCTTTACGCATCTCCCCTAAACTAACATAAGCTTAACACTACAGGGAAATTTAGCCCAAAATGCATCTACAGCAGAAAGCCTGGATTAGTCATAGAATGTCACCAAAATTAAATAGGATACTAGACGACAAAAGTTACCCAGCCCTAGACGAAATTTCAGTTTTTATTGCTTGAAATTCTCCCTATTTTTTAATTGCAAAGAAAAAATCAACTCTTCAAATCAGAACTTGAGATCAGATTACAGGAAATAGCTAAACCTTCTGTGGGTTTGAACACAGGCTGCTGTCGACAAACACACAGAATGGTCTCCTCATCTGAAAATTTATAGGCCATATTTTTGCCAGTGCAATCCCTTGTGAAAGTATCTCACTTTTTAAAAACAAAATGGACCAAAGGAGCTGGTGACGGTGAAGGCACCGCGATATGTTTGCAAGTCAGCTTGATGAGAGGGGAACCAGCAGGTGGTGGTGTGCTGATGCCCCTGTGCCTTTGTTCCGGCTTGGTGATGGAGACTGCGGATACTGTCTGAAGTAGTCTATCTGAGTAGTACAAGATAGACACAAAAAGCTGGAGTAACTCAGCGGGACAGGCAGCATCTCTGGAGAGAAGGAATGGGTGACGTTTCGGGTCGAGACCCTTCTTCAGAGTGGTTAGGGATAAGGGGAACGAGAGATATCGGTGATGATGTAGAGAGATAAAGACTCTAGGTCGCACTAGCTTCTCGTTGTCACCCAACAAACAGCTAACAATGGCCTGTTTCCTTTATCATCCTTTCTTTTTTGCGTATATTTCATTCATTGTTCTTTATCTCTCTACATCATCGCCTATATCTCTCGTTTCCCTTATCCTTAACCATTCTGTAGGGTCGTGACCCGAAACGTCACCCATTCCATCTCTCCAGAGATGCTGCCTGTCCCGCTGAGTTACTCCAGCATTTTGTGTCTATCTTCGGTTTAAACCAGCAACTGCAGTTCCTTCCTGCACATCTGAGTAGTGCATATTGTTGACGACACACAATGAAGCCATGGTCTAATGGTTGCGGAGGGAGAATGAACCTTTCGGATGGTGGATGGGATGTCGATCAAGTGAACTGCTTTGAACATGACGACGACAGGCTCCTTGAGAGCTGGTGATGCTGCCCGTGTAGAACAGTACAGCTGAAGCTTTATAATGCACAGGTCCCACCTCATTTGGTGTATTATAAGCAGTTTTGGGCACAATATCTGCGGAACAACGTGTTGGCGTTGGAGAGGGTCCCGAGGAGCTTTACGAGAATGATCCCAGGAATGATTGGCTTAACATATGATGAGCGGTTGACGGCACTAGGCCTCTACCCGCTGGAGTTTAGAAGGATGAGATGATCCTCATTGAAACTTATCGAATAGTGAAAGGCCTGGATAGAGTGAATGTGGAGAGGATGTTTCCACTAGTGGGAGAGTCTAGATCCAGAGACCATAGCGTCAGAATAAAAGGACATACCTTTAGAAAAGAGACGAGGAGGAATTTCTTTAGTCAGGGGGCAGTGAATCAGTGCATTTCATTGCCACAGGTGGCCCTGGAGGCCAAGTCAATGGATATTTTTGAGGTGGAGATTGACAGATTCTTGATTAGTAGGGCTGTCAGAGGTTACGGGGAGAAGGCAGGAGAATGGGGTTGAGGGAAAGATAGATCATACAGGGATGATCTTTTTCAGATTCCATAGTCTGCTTGGTCCTCTAGCAGTTGCTGGCTATTGAGAAGACTATAATATAATCTCTTCATATTGATTGCTGAGTCCTGAGTCCTACCCACATTGCCTAGATGGAGGGGCCTTGCTGGATGTTTTCTCTAGGTCATCTCTCTTGCAGCCTTACATCACTGTGGTGCAGCAGTCGAGTTGCCGCCTTACAACGACAGAGGCCCTGGTTCGATCCTGGCTACGGGTGCTATTTGTATGGAGATTGTACATTCTGCCCATGACCTGCGTGGGTTTCCTCCCACACTCCAAAGATGTACAGGTTTGTAGGTTAATTGGCTTCAGGAAAAATTGTAAATTGTCCTTAAGAGTGTAGGATAGCACGGGGGGTCGCTGGTCGGCGCAGACTCGGTGGGCCGTAGGGCCTGTTTCCGCGCTGTATCTCTAAACTAAACTGTCATGTCTAATAAATCTAGGATGTTAAATCTAAATTGTCATCATCATTATATGGTCATGTCCAACACATGCCTCGGTAATACCTGGTGCATTTATGACACCAATGCTAATTACCACATCAGGTGCAGGTGAGGAGATTAGCTTAACTTGGCATGGACATGTGGGCTGAAGGGCCTGTTGCTATGCTGCACTGTTCGATGTTTAGCAGCTCATACCATAACGTCGCCTAGATCTTCCTGGTAGGGCCGCTTCATTTTCTGTATACTAAATATCGCCATCAGTTCACTGCTTTTTTTGAGGAGAAAAGATTTCTCAGCCATTAAGTCTTCCTAATATTTGTATTCTCTTAGATTTGTTATAACCCCATATATCATTTTTGAACTTCCATCAACATGGAGATCACACTCTGAAAGTGAGTTTTGTTTAACCAAGTGCAGTTTCACGCGACTCCTCTGCTTACGAGTTCTACGGCAATGTCCCGAGGCGATTAGTTTAACTTGGCATCACGTTCTGCACAGGCATTGTGGGCTGAAGGGCTTGTTCGTATGCTGTCCTGTTCTATCTTCTAATGTATCCATTTGTGGTGGCTCTGTTGGACCATGCTCTGTTTCATTGAAACCCTTGTGGTGAAAACTTGGCAGGTACTTGTCTAGGTACTGTAAGTATTTAACCAATGCTTCCATTTCTGCATTGTAGACATACCGAACATCTATTACTTGCAGGTCCACCTTCCCCTGATGGATGAAAATAATCTGCCTATTTTCACAGTGCGCTCTTGTGTATTTCCCAATAACTAACCAGTGATACTTTCCTCAGCCTTGATTACATTTCCCAGACCCAAGTCCATTTAATGTCGTCCAGAGTGATCTACACACGATTGCTCTTAAATAATTGAAACTTTATGATATTGTGGACAAGTAGAATGTTGCAACGTGCCCTTAGTTTACCGAGCCAGCACTGGCAATGTTATCAGTTCCAACTAAAACTGGGTGGGAGGCAAAATATATTATGAAACTTTCTAACAGTAAAATAGTCACACTCAAATGGCATCAATTATAAAATTACAAAACACATTATCACTAACTTATAACAGTTATTTAATATATCAAAAAATATAAAGTTAAATTGAAACACTATATTATGGACATTTTGCAACATATGTTATCATGTTATAAGGAAAGACTGAATAGGCTGGGGTATTTTTTCCCTGGAGAGTAGGAGGCTAACAGGTGACCTTACAGAGGTTTATAAAATCAGGAGGGACACAGATAATGTTAATGGTCACAGTCTTTTCTCCAGGGCAGGGGAGTGTAAAACTAGAGAGCTTAGTTTTAAGGTGCAAGTGGAAACATTTAAAAGGAGAATTGAGGGGCAACTTTTTCGCAAGTGGGGTTATCGAGTAAAGTCACGTACAATCACAATGTTGATAAGACACTGGACAGGGACATGGATAGGAATGGTTCAGGTGGACATGGGCCAAACGCAGGCACATGGGACTGTAAATAAGCTCTTCTTAGCTTCCCCCCAGTCTAGTTCAGTCAATAAAACACTGATTCAGGCACTGGAACAACTAATCTTTATTTTTGGATAGAACAACAAATTCCTCTATACGATACCTAAACAACTGCAGGTTCGATCCTTGTATCTGCCTTCAGCCTCGTGCAAGCAGAAACACTCCAAAAGGTCACGCAGTCCCTAGCGCTCTTCCAAAAGATCGACAAAGGACCTCGTGGGGGCTGCCTTTCATAGGCCCCCAAACCTGGAGGTGCCGAACTACAGTAGGGTGGTCTATTTACAATCCAATCAAACATATTGATTACAACAATTCATTATTGACAGTTACACCGACCAATAACGGAATCTCCCTTACATTGTTGCAGGAGAAGCTTCCAGAAGAAGCTAACTTAACTTGAATAATGCAACATTTACCCTGGAATTTAAACAAACCTGCCAGGGGCTCAACACTTTAACCAATCAACAAACAGCAGGATAACTGTCTAGCAACATTATTTAGAATATTTACATGGCTCTTGCAGTGATCCAATCAATTTTATGCATTTAAGTTTGTTTGCAGAGTTTACATACATTTTATCAATTAAGGGGAAATGAGGGGAACACCTGGATCCTTCAGCCTTACATATCAATCTGATTCCCAGACTGGTCGGCCTGAAAATTTCCACTGACAAAGGTTAAGCAATTCTGACAAATGCAGCGATCCTCCTATTTCTGGTGTCTTTAATTTGGTCAACATTAACATGACCAGCTCAGGTTTGCCAACTTGGTAGGCATGGGCAAGTTGGTCCGAAGGGCATGGTTCTATGCTGTATAACTCCATAGACCTAAGGCATGTCAACATTTATATTTCAAGGTTCAGATACAAGTTCCTACTGTAGGGAATAAAGTGGCTTCAATGGTCCTTTATGTACTTGATTTTATCTCTGAACAGGTTTTTCTTTGGTAAGTTATTGGGTCAAAAGTTGGCATCATGACTGGATGAGCATGACCATCCATTTAAACGTAATTCCTACTTAAAGGCTTCTGAGGAGGGCTGAGAGCAGACCAAATAAAAAGTATAGATTTTTCACTTTGCTGACTATTGTTAATTCTCTGTCCCATTTCTGGATTTACCATGGGATTCAGATTTCAGTGCTCGTGGGAAACAGATAAAAACAAAGCAAATAACTATTAATGCTACTCTTTCTAGGAGAATATAAAACTTGGAGCTTGCTGTAAACCTGCTGGGTAAACCCCTTTAATTCTAGAAACGGGATGATTGTTGCTGAAAAAAGAATGACAAGTCAACAAGGGGTTGTATTAATGATGTGCAAACTAGCCTGAAAGTTCTTCTGATGAGAGAAAACAATGTAAGATATCATAACATTTTGCATTGATGAACAACATTATGTTTAAGGATTTCCAGAGTTGCAGGTTCGTTGACTATTCGTATTACTGCATGGGGTTAAGTCCAGAAGTTAAGATTGTAGGTATCTTTCTCATGACATTAAATTGCAAATTTTCAGTTTCCACCAACACCAACTTCAGATGTCTGCACTTGTATGCAGGTCCACCATGGATTTCCCAACAGCTTTGGTTCCAGAGCCTTGCTGGATTATCCATTTTGCTGGACCAACGGAGGTCACGGACTCCAGGGCCGAACTGTATCGGAACGGTCCACCTAGGCCGTCAAAGGGCCAAGATACCGAACCGTAATGTCAGCCTCAGAAGTCGGTTATGGTAACGGATCAGCCGGCTCTGGCCGGTCGAGAGTTCCAGAGGTCCAGCCGCAAGGGTGGAATTTCACCCGCCAATCGGCCATGGAAGTCCCGATGAGGTCACGATCGGCCACCTCACCCATCCTCGGCACCACATTTTTAGGGAGACTTCCAAGGGGGATTTCAAGTGCGCTGTCGTGATTAAAGGAGGTGCCGGACCACCAGTTGCCGGAAAATCGGTGGTTGACTTGTAGTTGTTGAAGTGGTGAAGAGTGTGTGAGATGTGTCCCTGATGTAGGTGAGAAGGGACAGGGCATGGAGGCAACAAGATAGAGCCATGGTGTGAGGAGGTGAGTGTGGTGGGGTAAGAGCACGGAGAAACAATAGGCATACCAGGGTATTACTGTTTGTGGATTTTGGGTAGGAGATAGAAAAGGTCAGTTTGGGATTGAGGGGCTATCAGGTTGGAGGCTGTGTGGTGGGGGGGATAGCTGAAAGTGATCTGATCTGGGAGAGGTAGTTTGGGAGAGAGTGACCTGGTGTTCGTCATTGGGGTCATGGTCAAGGGGTAGGTATGAGGAGATACCTGAGGGCTGATACCTAGACCCAGCAAAGTAGAGACAATCCACCAAACTACGCCATTTCTCTGGTCTGCAAGTTTGACAACAAGATTGGGATTGGTGCAGAGTGAGTGAAGGGCTGCCTGTTTCGTGGATGTGAGATTGAGTGGGTGAGAGGAGTGGAAAGGTCAAGATGATCGATGTCCTTGCAGTGGTAAGAGATGTAAAGCCTGAACATGTATGACATTGGTACTCTGCGAATATTATTGAATGTTCAGCCACAAGCGTCTCCAGCAAGGGACTCAAGTCTGGCTGCCATTCTTGGCATTCAATGGCATTGCCACTGGCAAACCTTTTAGCATCAACATCCTGGAGATCTTTGAGGACCAGAAGCCTAACTGGAAAAGCCAAATATTGTGGCTTTTACCAAGAACAAATGATAAGAACATAAGCAGATGAGGAGAAATTCTTCCCAGTTGTTATCAGGCAATTGGACTGCCCTCTCACCAACTAGAGCAGTCCTGACCTCCCATCTACCTCACTGGAGATTTTCAAATCATCTTTAATTGGAGTTTACTAGATCTTATCTTGCACAAAATATTATACTCTTTATCCTGTGCACTGGATGGCTTGATTGTAATCATGTATTGTCTTTTCACTGACAGGCACAGAGCATAAAAGCTTTTCACTGTTGTTCGGTACACGTAGCAATAATAAACTGAACTAAGGAGAGGCACATTTGGCCTTGCAAGCTCGCACCTCCATTCATTGAGGTCATGGCTGACCTTCTAACTCAGCATCATTTTTCTGCACTAACTCTATATTCCTTGATCCCTTAATATAGAAAAATCATTCTTGAACAACAACTGAGTTATTCCATAACACAGTTTGATGAAAAATGCATCTTCTCCACATCGGCGAGACCAAGTGCAGGCTCGCCGATCATTTCGCTGAACACCTCCGCTCAGTCCGTCTTTTACCAACCTGGTCTCCCGGTGGCTCAGCGCTTCAACTCCCCATCCCATTTCCAATCTGACCATTTTGTCCTGGGTCTCCTCCATTGTCAGAGTGAGGCCCAGTGCAAATTGGAGGAACAGCACCTCATATTTCGCTTGGGTAGTTTGCACCCCAGCAGTATGAACATTAACTTCTCTAACTTCAGATAGCCCTTGCTTTCTCTCTCCATCCCCTTCCCAGTTCCCCCACTGTTCTTATTGTCTCCGCCTACTTTCTATCTTTGTCTTGCCTCTTCCCCTGACATCAGTCTGATAAAGGGTCTCGACCCAAAACATCACCCATTCCTTCTCTCCAGAGATGCTGCCTCACCCGCTGAGTTACTCCAGCATTTTATGTTTACCTTCGATTTATACCAGCATCTGCAGTTCTTTCTTACACATTGATCAAAAACGCAGTGCACTCTGGTGGTGCAGCAAGTAGAGCTGCTGTCTCACAGCACTACAGACCTGGGGTCGCTCCAACCGTGGGAACTGTCTGTGTAGACTCGCAGGAGGCCGTGGAGAAGTCAAGCGGCGAAGCACGCCTGGGCCAACAGTGGCAGCAATGGAGCCTCGGTGGCGATGATGAGCCTCGGTAGTGATGGTGAGTCTCGGCAGTGGAGCCTCGGTAGCAGTGGTGGAGCCCCGTGGCGGCGGTGGGGCCTCAGGGTCGCCGGTTGACAAGGGTGCAGGGCAACCGCCATGAGGGGCAGGGAAGAACAATGAACAATGGAGGACCCTGCGTGGGGGGACCACCATGAGGGAGGGGAGGTGAGGCAAAGGAGGAGCCGGCCGACGTACTTTGTAACTTTGACAACACCGTATGTGGCGACTATTTGCATTCCTTGGGTATGCAAGCAAAGAATTTCACTGAGCCTTGTCACATGTGACAATAAAGTATTCCATTCCATTTCATAGAGTTTGTACACTTGGGTGGGGTGGAGGACTGCAACCTTCACGTGGTCCACCCTGTTTCGACGAATGCAATCAACCTGGCAGTGCACAATCAAATAAGATCAAATAGAACAAGTTGATCTACAACTTTAGGCTGTGCATGCCATACGCAAGAAGAAGAGGTACACGGGTTTCTCCTGGGTGCTCCAGTTTCCTCCCACATCCCAAAGACAGCAGGTTAGTAGCTTAATTAGGCCTCTGTAAATTGATCCTAGTTTATATGGGCGAGGGGCAGAATCTGGGTGAGAATGAAATGGGATTAGTTAAATACTATAAAATGGGCAGATGATGGTTGCCAGCAATTTGGTGGGCCGAACGGCCTGTTTCCATGCTGTATTTTCCTCTCCTCCACATTCTAAATGATGTAATACCTTCTCGCTGAATGGCAAATGCCTTAGTTCAAGATTCTGATTGCAGGTCTTTGTCACGGAAAACATCATTTCCCCCAGGGTGGTGAATCTGTGAATTCATTGCCACAGACGGCTGTGGAGGCCAAGTCAATGGATATCTTTAAGGCAGAGATTGACAGATTCTAGATCTAAATCAGCTTAATTTCCAAAGTCTCATCTCAGGATCAATCTGGTGAACCTTTGCTGCACACCCTCTATTGCAGGTGTATCCTTTCTTCGGTTGGGAATCCTAACCTGTACACGGTATTCCAGCTGGCTATCTTGAAGGAAATAACCTGGCTTCCAGCAACCTCTTACGCCTCTTACAAGGCTCAACTCACGCTTGTGATGGAATTCCCTCCACTCTCCTGGATGAAGGCAATCGCACTAAAAAAAGCTCAACACCCAGGGTAAAACAGCTTAATTAATTGGCCACCAACCTAAACATTCACTCCATCCCATGGTTGCAGCATTTACCATCTACAAAAATGCATTGCAGTAATATGCCTGGCCTTGTCCCATAATAGTCTCCAAATCTCCAGGTCTCCAAATGCAGGATGACTTGGACAAGTTGGGGGAGTGGGCAGATGCATGGCAGATTAAGTTTAATGCGGATAAATATGAGGTTATCCACTTTGGTAGCAAAAACAGGAAGGCTTGTATCTAAATGGCGTCAAGTATGGAAAAGGGGAGTACAACGGGATCTGGGGGTCCTTGTACATCAGTCTATGAAAGTAAGCATGCAGGTACAGCAGGCAATGAAGAAAGCGAATGGCATGTTGGCCTATATAACAAGAGGAATCGAATATAGGAGCAAAGAGGACCTTCTGCAGTTGTACAGAGCCCCAGTGAGACCACACCCAGAGTATTGTGTGCAGTTTTGAACCCCTAATTTGAGGAAGTACATTCTTGCTTTTGAGGGAGTGCAGCGTAGGTTTACAAGGTTAATTCCAGGGATGGCGGGACTGTCATATGCTGAGAGAATGGAGCAGCTGGGCTTGCACACTCTGGAGCTTAGAAGGATGAGAGGATATCTCATTGAAACATATAAGATTGCTAAGGGCTTGGACACGCTAGAGGCAGGAAACATGTTCCCGATGTTAGGGGAGTCCAGAACCAGGGGCCGCAGTTTAAGAATAAGGAGTAAGCCATTTAGAACGGAGACGAGGAAACACTTTTGCTCACAGAGAGTGGTGAGTCTGTGGAATTCTCTGCCTCAGAGGGCGGTGGAGGCAGGTTCTCTGGATGCTTCCAAGAGAGAGTTAAACCCCTGTCTCACTGTGCGAGTTGGCCCACGAGTGACCCCGAGTTTTCACTCGTGGTGATCACGTAGCGGGAACGTCGGAACTCGCACGAGCAACTTATCGACTCGTGGCGCTAACGGCAGGTACTCGGGAAACTTGTTAACTCGTGAAAAAAAATCAAACATGTTTGATTTTTTGGTAGTTTATCTTAGTGTCTCGTGAGTCTACCGTGGGAACTTTAAATAATCTGTTCTTTTGCCTCGGGACTGAACCAAAGATAGACACAAAATGCTGGAGTAACTCAGCGGACAGGCAGCATCTCTGGAGAGAAGGAATGGAGTCGAGACCCTTCTTCAGACTTACCCGAAATGCCCATTCCTACTCTCCAGAGATGCGGCCTGTCCTGCTGAGTTACTCCAGCATTTTGTGTCTATCTTCGGCCCTTTGCTGCGGATCTGATCTGCACTTGTCCTTTATTACTCAGGCGCCTGCCCCGTGGCTTCGTATTCGTCACTCTGTCTCATGAGGACGCAGTTAAAGACCAGCCGGAGGGGCAAGTCTGGGGCGGTGGGTGGGATGTGTCCACGTGTGATGCTCCATCCACCCCCGGGGCCGGAGAGTGTGGGATTGGGAAGGAACTGCAGATGCTGGTTCACACCGGAGATAGACACACACAATACTGGAGTAACTCCAAGGGACAGCAGCATCTCTGGAGAGATGGGATGGGTGAGATTTCGGGTCGAGACCCTACTTCAGACTTCTCCAGAGATCCCGCTGAGTTTACTCCAGTAGTTGGTGTCTATCCCGGTGGCGGGGAGCCGGGCTTGGCCGACCCGCCGCCTCTACTTGCCGGTCAGTCAGTGATCATCGCCCTCCGCCCGGGATGCAGCGGAGGTTTCCATCCGGTGAGTTGTGTCCAGCGCTGGACGAGGGAGGACAGCAATAGGCCAGGTGAATGAATAGCAGCACATAAATGAATCGACCTTTAATATTTCTTGATTTTATGTTTTAATTTACAAGCTGCTTCAAGCGAGGCAAGTTTTATTTTCAGTCCGAAGAAGGGTCTCGACCGAAACGTCACCCATTCAACGAAAAAGCTGGAGTAACTCAGAGGTCAGGCAGCAACTCTGGAGAGAAGGAATAGGTGACTTTTCGGGTCGAGATCCTTCTTCAGAAGACGGCCCTTATCCAAAACGTCACCTTCTCCAGAGATGTTAATTCCGTCCAAAGCCTTGGGATCGTCGCCAACATGAAGACGGTGCGAAGCCCCCCGCGCCCGGTGCAATGGACGGGGAGCTGGAGAGGGGAGGGAAGGGGTCACACACATGGCCGGGAAGCAGAGGGGTGGGGGTGGGGTTGGTGACAGTGAGGGCCAACAATGAGATGGAGAAAGACAGAAACACCGATGTGCAAAGGAGACCTACAATAGCGCATGCGCGTTATGGCGGGTGATTGTCGCCTGTCCGCTGTTTCTGCCCCTTAAGCTTGGGATCGTTGCCCTTTGTGTTGGCGTGGAGGGTGAGGGGGCTATTGTGCTGCTTGAATGCCCCCTGCTATCAGGAGACACAGTGGCTTTTGAGACTGGTGGGCAATCACAACCAAAGTGTCTGCCTGCAGACAGCGCACCTCTCCTACACATGTCTCCCGCGCTAACCATCCCGCAGAGATGAGCCTTGTCTGTCACCCCCCACCCCAACCACCCTCCACCTCAACTTACGCCTGGGCACCAAAGCAGCTCAGGAGGCGACCCTGAGCTCCGTCTCCCAACAATCTGATGTGCTGATGTGAAAGAACAGCGGCTGGGCTGGAACATTGGCTCAAGAGTAACGGGAGAGGAACTTGGTAAATCGGGAGAGGAACTTGGAACATCGCAGCAATGACATACCCGTGGGAACTCGGTTCAACACTTGATCATAAACTTGAAATCTCGTACATAACCACGAGTCTGATTTTTTTCTTTCACTTGGGGTCACTCGTGGGATGACTCGCACCGTGAGACAGGGCCATTAGATAGGGCTCTTAAAAATAGCGGAGTCAGGGGATATGGGGAGAAGGCAGGAACGGGGTACTGATTGGGGATGATCAGCCATGATCACATTGAATGGCGGTGCTCGTTCGAAGGGCCAAATGGTCTTCTCCTGCACCTATTGTCTACTGTCTATTAACTACAGCGTAGACACCATGGAGGACAAGGGTGGAAGTACATCGGAACACCACCATCACCTGCAGGTGATGCTCCAAGTCACACAACGTCATGACTTGGAAAAACATCATAATTGAATTCACTGCCCAATAACACTGTGGTTCAGAAGGATTACAACAGATCATGAAGGTGTGTCGCCGCCACCTTCTAAAGGACAATTAAGGGTGAGCAATAAATGTTGACCTTGCCAGGGGCATCCTTTGCCCTGCAAATGAACCTGAACAAAAGCATATCAGTGAATACAAGGGTTAGCATATCCTGCCACAAATAGAGCTGCTTATATTGCAAAACTAGAAGATAAAAGTCAGAGGGAACTCTTGGCAAAGTACTTGCTATGTCTACTTCTGGTCACTGGTACACCAGCAATGCATCCAGACCAGAAAAAGGTCACTGTCACAGTGTGTACTACTGCTATACTCCTGTACTGTATCTGAGAGGCTTAATTAATATGTATCTAAGTGCTTATGTAAAGTGGAACTTGTACTGAACTGTGTACAAAAATTAATTTCACTGTACCTCGGTACATGTGTCAAACAAAGTGCCACACCATACCGCAAGACTGATCCTCAGTGTCTGAAGGTTGAGTAATGAAGAGAGACTGGATGTGTAGGAAGAAGCTGCAGGTGCTGGTTTACACTGAAGATAGACACAAAATGCTGGAATACCTCAGCGGGTCAGGCAGCATCTCTGGAGAAAAGGAATACGTGATGTTTCAGGTCGAGGTCTCAAGTTCATTCTTTCAACTGAGAGGAGATGTCTCAGGATAGGAATCTGCGAGGGAAAGTTAGTTTTAGTAAATTATCATAAACTGCAAAAAAACAGTAAGGGATCAAGTTCAAACATGTGGGAAGCAAAACTAGGATCAATGTTAAGATGTTCCTCCTTAGTTAATGTCTGATCATTTCGCGAATGAACCTTCAGATAGAGTAGTGAAGGTGAAATTCCTGTAATAATTCAAGATATAATTGGATAACCTGACAAGGTAAAGCAGACTTTCTTATTCATATTTATCCAGTGACCTTGTGAGCTAAGAGTTAAAGTTGACTGAATGACGCAGGTTTGGCAAATCACCAGAGACACATAGTCTACAGGATAAGGTCGTGTATAATCAAAGGCAGCCTACACATAGATGCTGATTTAATGTTACGATAGTCTATAATAAAATGTATATTCATTGGTAAGTGATTCAAATATAATGACAAAGTACTAAGGCTAAGAAATAAGGGCTATGCTTTCTTTTGTTAAGAAACAGTTATTTGGATGTTGTATTTAGAGGTGAGCTGTCATCAATCAAACCAGTAGCCGGTCACAAATTTCATGCATTCAATTTCCTAAAACATTAATTCACCCTCAGAACTGACAGTAAATCAGCCAATCTGTCAGTTTAATATCAATTGTGAAACTGTTACTAGAATCTATCATCGGAGACAGCACTTGGACAAGCATGAGTTGATCAAAGAAAAGTAGCATAGATTCTTGAAGGGTATTACTATCAGCATTTGTATCTTCCTTTTGCAAAGAGGACGTCTTTATGCTAGATATGGAAAGGTCTATCAATGTTGTCTATATATGGACATTCAGAAGGGATCTGAGGGGTTTGTGATGATTTCACTTAAGGGTTAATGAGCAAAAGAGGGAATATTTAGATTTCATCACAGCTTTTTTTTTTAAGAGTGACCAGTAATTGGTTCAGAGGTGGATTGTAGAGATAGTTTAGTTTAGAGATACATTGCGGAAACAGACACTTCAGCCCACCGAGTCCGCACCGACCAGCAATCCCTGGACATTAACACTATCCTGCACACGCTACGGACAATTTACAATTTTACCAAGCCAATTAGCCTACAAATCTGTACGTTTTTGGAGTGTGGGAGGAAACCAGAGCTTCGGGTGAAAACCCACGCAAGTCACTGGGGGAACGTACTAACGCCACATACGGACAGCACCAGCAGTCAGGATTGAACATGGGTCTCTGGCGCTGTAAGGCAGGAACTCTACCGCGGCACCCTAATGCGTTAACTTCGTTATGGTCAAGTCACGTTTATTGTCATATGCATAAGCAGAGTGAGGTACAGGTGCAATGAAGAACCTGCAGCAGCATCACAGCACAGGGAGAATCCTGTTAAATTCTGCAAGGCAGTGAAAAGAAAAAAATATATATGCGAAAGACTAGGCATCAGTGCAAAACACAATTAGAAAAACACAAGTCTATGACGATGCAAGATGTGAACCATAGTGTCTCGCTGCTGCAGTGTCAGGAGGGCAGGGGCAAACTGAATTTCATTTCGGAGTCACGTGAGCGACTTTGTGAAGACCCCACCAGGCACGCATGCGCGACATATCGTCGACCGCATGCGAGCGACAGGCAGGGAGGAGCATTGCTCCTCTACTGCAGGGACCTGCAGGTAAGAAAAACTAACCTGCCGTCGTTCTTTCATTTCAGGGACTCTGTTGTCAGAGTACTCCAGGCCGCTTCGGCACTGCCTGCGGACCGCGGGATGAGGGCAGTCAGCGGCGGCACTAATAGTATGGAGTCGGGAAGAGCCCGTTGACCCAGGTGGGTCCGGGTTCACACTCGCCAGCGGAGGACGGCAGAGGCAGCCCGACTCTACACCGCAGCCCGCAGAACACTGCGGGCTGTCGGCATTAACAAAGGAGTGGGGGCTAGGCCCAACTCAACCCTACTCCACAGCCTGCAGCAAAAATTATAGAGGAGCAAGATGGGCCATGCAGTATCCCTGTCTGTATTAACAGGTAATGGGGCTTGCAGGCAACGGCTGTGGGCTGACGGCTTTACTTATGCCGTTGCCCCGACTTTATTTTTACACCGGGCAGGTTGGGCAGCTCGTTGACCCGGTAGGGTCCGGGCTCACCGAGTAGCAGCCCGACTCTACACCGCAGCCCGCAGGGTCACCACGGGCTGACAGCAACGCCACCCGGAAGTCGGACAAGCCCGTGGACCAGGAGGGTCCAGGCTCGGAGACTGCCATTCGCGGGCAGCGAAGGCAGAGCAGGAGCTCCGACTCAACGCCGCAGGCCGCAGGTATACCGCGGACTAACGGCTATGCTACCCTTTAGAGGTAGTAGACAGAGCCGGGGCCCCGACTCACACACAGGCGGGAGCCTTGCCGTTAGCGGCAGTCTATGTCCCGCATGAGAGTCTGGTCACCATTGGAGCTGGGGGGGGGAGAGAGTGCGCTCCTCCACCGGAAGCTCATAAAGACCCTCAGGTAAGATACTAACCTTGAGTTGTTAGCTTCAGTACTAGACTTTGCTTACAGAAACAATGGATGGGAGACCAGAATGAAGGCATCGAAGTCTGCCTCCCAGGGCCATGGGACTTCGGATGGGAATCAGCGCCCACTATTCCCGGAGCTGCCCGCAACACCAGCAGCGCCCGCTCTGCGGGCCGGGATAAGAATGCGGACACCGGGGAGCCCTGCAGCAGCCAGGACCCGATTCTCCACCACGGCTGGCCATGAAGCCGTACAGTGGTAGGAGCACCGTGCAGGAGCAGGGTAGGCAAGACCCTGACTCCCTACCACTGTCACCTAAGCATAGGGACAGTGGTGCAAAGGTGCGTAAACGTGTTATTCGCCTGGCGGCACGTTCCCTCTCCCCAACTATGCAGGTCACCAGAGAGAGGACCAGGGGAAGAATCGCACAACAGTCGGTGAAGCCCCGCTGTAGGAGTCGGGGTCGACTTTCCACCGGAGCAGCCGCCAGTTCATGGACCGGTGAAGGATTGAGGCCTGGGTCTGCAAGCCCGCATGTGTGGCCGGCACAGACTCATCACCGGGGGAGCCTGCCATATCGCGGGCCGGTGCAGTCCCATCTCGGTCACCGCACCCCCCTTTAGCGGCAGGATGTGACCGAACGTCGGGACAGGCGGCCAGGCCGCGCGGACGTTGGGGTACCACGCTTCGGCGGCCGGGACCGACTCATCACCGCTCATGTCTTATCAGACTAGCGGGCCGCCTCCGTCCGGAAGACGGCGGACCAGCGGCAGGTCCGCGCGGGAGTGGCTTAGCCACGCAGAAGCGGCAGGCAGCGACATCCTGTCTAGGCACCCTTGTTATCACCTCGACGAGGTGCGGGGCGATGACAGAAGCCTCAGGGATTCTCCAGAACCTGAGGAAGTCGACTTGTCATCCGCACATGCAGTGGCGGTCGCATGGCTCGGATGGAGCGTATCCTAGAGCACAATCTCTGCACCTGGACCAGATGTCCTCCAGTCTAGGAGACATGCGGCTGGGCCACCCAGCATGTCCACGTCATCGGTGGGGAATGCCACGGATCAGCAGCTGGCGGACACGTAAGACGGGCTGGAGCAGGAACCTACAGTACCTGAGAAAACCCAGGAGGAACTGCTGAATGTGGTCTCCAAGTTCGCCCAGCCGAAGCACTCAGCCCAAACCAGGGGCCCAGCATAGACTACCTCACCACACACCAGCTACAGGCGATCAACATATACCAGGCCCAAACAACTACATATCGTTGAATGTACCGACAGTCAACACGCCCACCTGGGGCAACATCAGTCCGGGGATAGGGCACAGGAGCTGAAGTTCCTAAAACATCCTGAAATTGCTGACGTCGGGGATTACTGCCTTTGCCAGGTCAGTTGACGGCTTGGAAATGACGGCAGAACAGGAGGATGCTCTTGCAATATTAGTCATGAAGTTAACACTTCCCGGAGTATCGCCATCAAACCGACTCCAAACCCCATATTTGCGGGGTTGTACTAGGCATCTGCGACGCCACCACCGAGACAGCTGTTCGGTGAGGACCTGCCCAAACAGGTCTAGGACCTGGATTAGGAGGCGAAGGCAGACGGGTTGATGAACCCACCTCCCTCCAGCAGGCCGGCAGTGCGCAGACAAACACCACATGCAAGACCTCGGGGGCCACCTGTAAGACCAGTAAGGACCTACACGCCGGCAGCACCTCAACACAATTCAACGGAACACCAGGAACCAGAACGTCAGGCCCACCGGTAACCATGGAGGTAAGGGGGTCTGGTTCTCTTGGAAGTGCTGCATGTTTAACCTCACAAGTCGGAGAGCGGTTATATACATTCTGGGATGCAAGGGAGCTGATTGTCACTATCCCAGGGAACAAAGCTATAGACATAATAGAGGCATGTAACAGTCTTGCTTGTGCCAGGAAACTGACTATTAGACATACTGCTAAAATAATTGCTAAACTTGTAGCTACATTCTAGCTACATAATTGGGCCGTTACACTATCTAAGCTTGCAAAGAGCAAAATCTCGGCATTAAAAGCAAATGCTGGACATTTTTACGGGCCTATGCAGCCGCCTATCAAGGCATAAATTGAGCTACAATAGTGGATTAGCTATGTTTGTGATTGTTAAATCCCATCATTACATCAAACCCATTAGTCGTGTTACAAACCGACGCAAGCACCAAGGGCTGGGGAGCTACCGATACCATTTCCAGTTGGGGTGGTAGATGGGATTTGCACGAGTCCACTTTTCTTCAATCACAAGGTATAAACTGTTCAGAAATGCTGGGAGCATGTCACGGGCTACGGGCTACGGCACTAATCTGCAGCATACGCATGTCAGTCTTCAATAATACCACTGAGGTGGCGTATTTAAACCTTATGGGTGGTATCAAGTCAATATCTTGTGATGAATTGGAAAAATTAATTTGGCTCTAGTGGATTGAAAGAAATATTTGGATATCAGCTACGTACCTTCCGGTTAAGCTCAATACAGTGGCGGACACCAGGTCACAAGTATTTAATAACGACATCAAGTGGATGTTGAACCTCCAAATATTTGCTAAAACTATAGCCTAATATGGAACACTAGATATTGACCTCCTTGCGTCCATGTTGAACCATTGGATACCAATATACGTCTCTTGAGAACCAGATCCTGGGGCAGTGGCGATGGACGTGTTCTCGCTACATTGGGGGGAAATGGGTTTTCTATGCTTTCCCCCATTCTGCTTCATCAGATAGGTGTTGCAGAAAACGCAACCAGATCTGCAACAGAAAGGACCATGGACATCATACAGCAGCGTGCAGAGAGTCCACTAGGAAGCAGTACCTCACCCACATAAGGATATGTGAGGTTTCCACAGTCGGACCTAGACCACCTACATATCTACTACGATCTCCAATGTGCTGGAATCCTCACGGGCCTGCATTCTGATGAGTCCCTCAGTTACAGTGCCATATACAGTGCCAGGAGTGCACTGTCATCCTATCTCAACATTGGAGTGGGATCTCACCAGCTGGTATCCACACTGAAGGGTATGTTCTATCCCTCCCCGACCTCGATATATTACCAGAGATATAGGGGGTGGTGTTGACCCTACTCAGGAGCTGGTCGCCTTTGGCGGATTTACCACTGGACTTATTCACCTTCAAAGTGGTGATGGTAATGGCACTGAAGACAGCACAACGGGTCCAAACTCTACAGGAATTGCCTGGATAGAATGGTTTCGACCCACAATAAAGTGACTGCGTTATAGAAGAGTTGCTTAAACTACACAGACCTGCGACTACAGGTCTGAAAATGGGCATCAGGAGATGGCTCAAGGTGGTATTCGGTGCAGCAGGTAAGACACTAACATTTTAAAATGTCATTCTACCAGGGCTGCATCCACATCAGCGGCGAGGACCATGGAGGTGTTCATGGATTATGTCCTCGCAATAGCGGGCTGGCCCAGTGAAACTACATTTCAGCGGTTTTATAACAGACCTGTGGCCGCTCCCGCAACGTTGCGGAGTCAGTTTTAAGTGCTGTTCCCTAAACGTTTGTCCCCGAGTTCAGGGGTTTATTGTTGTATTAACAATAATGTTATTATTTTTCAGCTTGTTCAAGTCTGAAATACGTTAACATACTTCCTCCATCAGTATTACGGCAGTGTGTGGGCATGGACGTGATCCAGGGCATGTAATCACAGAGCTTTGAAATCTTCACGAAGTCACTCACGTGACTCCGAAATGAAATAGTAAGATTAAACGAGAACTTACCAGTTTGAGGTTTGATCTTTATTTTATGAGGAGTTGCGATGAGGGATTTCGTGCCCTCCGCTCCCAACCCTCTTTTATAAGGTCAGCTGGTAATTAGAGTCTCTTCAATCTTACTATATTAGTTCATTTCTGGGTAGTTCTGTGATTCCACACCGCTGCTTTGAAGAATGTCGCGCATGCGTGCCTGGCAGGGTCTTCACGAAATCCCTCATCGCAACTCCTCATAAAATAAAGATCAAACCTTTATTTATTAAGTTCTCGTTTAATCTTACTATTAGTTGTACAAATATCACTAAATGCCAGTAAAATAATATCACAAGTAATTACAATTCCTAATAAAGTTTATCTCATGGAAATTAGAAGTAAATTATGAGGAACTGATGTTACTGATCCAGCACCTTCTTCAGACAGAGGCGGCACATTGGTAGAGCTGCTGTGTCATATTGCCAGAGACCTCTATTCGATCCTGACTTCAGGTGCTGTCCATGTGAAATTTGCATGTTCTCCCTGTGACCGTGTGGGTTTTCTCCAGATGCTCACACGTTCCAAAGGCGTGCGGGTTTGTAGGTTCATTGGCTTCTGTATAGTGTCCCTAGTGTGCAGGATGCGAAAGTGAGATAACACAGAACCAACGTACGATGATCGATGGTTAGCGTGAACTTGGTGCACCGAAGGGCCTGTTTTCACTCTGTATCTCTAAACATGAAACCTCCTCCATAGTATGCATTCACTTCTAGACTGTGACTCTCAGGAAGAGTGCCGACAGCTTTGGAAGGTTAGCAGGAAATTTTCACTAAATACGAGGACTTAAAAGCTCAAACTGAGGACAGTCACCTTGAATTTGGCTGGGAATTCCATTGAGCCTCTTGGAGGAGTTGATTTAATCGAGATGCTTCCAACAATGAAGGATTCAGTCAGGCAAACAAAGAAAAACATCCCATCAGCAAGTCGTGCTCAGAGTTACACTGTGATAAATTTAGGGCCGGGCTACCCAGCAACTAAACCAAGAAGCATTTTATCTACAGAATAAAAAGCAGAAACCTAGAAGGCTAAAAGACCAGTCAATTAAAATGTTCAATTCTAAGACTGATAGACTTTTGTTGGTTAACATTATCAATAGGATATTGAGAACAACTGGATAAATAGATTTGAGGTTATGAACAGCCATGATCTAATTGAATGCTGGAGCACAATTTTGGACCAAATTAAGGGTCTGAAGGAGGGTTTCAACCCAAAACGTCACCTATTTCTTTTCTCCAGAGATGCTGGCTGACCTGCTGTGTTGCTTCAGCATTTTGTGTCAATTTTTGTGTGTGTCTGCCTTGCTATTGAGTCTATGTTCTGAATTCTAATGTGACCAGTAAAATTTATGGTTTTACACTTCTGAATTGTATAAATTGTATCACATAACTATTCAACTGTGTGCAGAGAGATAGGCTTCGTGGTAGGTGAATTCATAGAAACAGATTTACTGATTGCCTGCACAGTAAAACAGCTGCCCTGAACAATCATTTCCTCCATTATTACACTGTGTGTACCTTCTACAAAAGCACCAGAGTTACTCATCAGGATTTCCAGAAAGCACCATCCAAATCCACTAACTCTACCACCAGGGAACACCACCGCCGGTAGGTTCCCTTCCAAAGCACCAACCTGAATTGGAAGCAAAATAGTGCTCCTCTGCTGCTGGGACTAAATGCAACCCACAGCATTAAGGGACTGTCCCACTAACGTGACTTTTCAGCGACTGTCTTCAACCTTCAAGCCCGAGGGCACTCGCCTGAAAAGCCTCGAGCTGGATCGACCGTCAGCGATGAAACCGCGAGTCGGATCGACCATCAGCACACACACACCGCAAAGGCGGGGGCCAGGGAAAGCGGGGGAGCGCTGTCTGAAATTCACACCCATGATGAACAGGAAGGTAAAAGACAGCTGGCACAGTACGGTAAGTCCTTTAGAGAGCGGGGGTGGAGGGGGAGGAGAAGGGGAGGAGAAGGGGAGGAGAAGGGGAGGAGAAGGGGAGGAGAAGGAGAGGAGAAGGGGAGGAGGAGGGGAGGAGAAGGAGAAGTAGAGGCACTTTCAAGAAGCCAGACAACTTTTAATAAATTTTAGCGGGCACTTAACATTACCGGTCGGTTTTCTTACCTTTTTTTTCCTAAATGAGCTTTACCTTCGACTACCTTCGATTACCTACGAATAGTATTACGATCTACTACGTCCTACCTCGACTAAACCTACGAGTAAATAATATCGATTTTTTCCATGGCGACCTTTTTTTACTCGCGGGCATTTTTCAGCATGTTGAAAAATACGCCGCGACCTAGCTAAGTCCTCGAGTATGCAGGGACTACTCTCAAGCATGAAGAAGAGTTACAAAGACCTCCTCGGACCTCGTGTCGGCCATGTTGCGAGTATGAGTCGAGGGCAAACTCTTCTAAACTTGCCAATTAGGTCGCCGCTGTGGGACAGGCCCTTTATGAGAGTATCTTCATCATGGCAGCCAATCAAGTGCACATACAGCTGGGCCATAGATAGTGGAGTTGCCAGCAATACCCAATTGAATCTTAAATAAAATAATATCTGCTTGATAAATGGCCCTCTTGGTGCTAAAAGGCAGTTAATTGTAGAGCAGTAGGAATAGTTCAGTTTAGTTCATTATTGTCCCTTGTACTGAGGTACAGTGCAAAGCTTTTTGTTGTATACTATCCGGTCAAAGGAGGACTCTACATAATTACAATCACGCCGGCAACAGCGTACAGATAAAGCATAAAAGGCACAACATTTAGAGCAAGATAAAGTCCAATTCAGTCAGATTCTACAGGTGCACAGTTGAGAGCATGCTGACCGGTTGCATCGTGGCTTGGTTCGGCAACTTGAGCGTCCAGGAGTGGAAAAGGCTGCAAAAAGTTGTAAACACTGCCCAGTCCATCATCGACTCTGACCTCCCTACCGTCGAGGGGATCTATCGCAGTCGCTGCCTCGAAAAGGCTGCCAACATGATCAAGGACCCACACCATCCTGGCCACACACTCATCTCTCCACTGCCATCAGGTAGAAGGTACAGGAGCCTGAAATCTGCAAAATCCAGGTTCAGGAACAGATTCTTCCCCACAGCCATCTGACTATTAAACACAACTTCAAACAATCTCTGAACTATAACAGCCTATTGCACTTTATCTGTTTATTTATGTGTGTGTATGTGTATATATATATATATATATATATATATTATATATATTCTATGGTATATGGACACACTGAGCTATTCTGTATTTATGCCTACAATATTCTGTTGTGCTGCAGCAAGCAAGAATGTCATTGTCCTATCTGGGACACAAGACAATAAACTCTCTTGACTTGAATTGACCAAGGATGGCTCAAAGTTTCCATTGAGGTAGATGCAAGGATCCACACCACCCTGACCAAGCTGTCATCCCAATCCTGCCAACGGAAAAAAGGGTATAAGAGCCTGAAAACTGTAACATCAGGAACAGCTTCTTCCCAACAACCATCAGGCTATTGAACACTAGGAACTCCAACTAAACTCCAAATCATTTTGGTTGCACTAGTGACTGCAGGCTCTGTTGTGTTTTACACTATATTGAGTTAAAAAAAAGTTGTTTGCTTATTATGTAATCTGTTGAATACTGTGTTTACAAACCTGTTATGCTGCTGTAAGTACGAATTTCATTTTTCCATTTCGCACATATGACAATAAAACACTCTGTGTACAGTTTTGGTCCCCTAAATTGAGGAAGGACATTCTTGCTATTGAGGGAGTGCTGGGTAGGTTTGCAAGGTTAATTCCCGGGATGTTGGGACTGTCTTATGCTGAGAGAATGGAGCGGCTGGGCTTGTACACTATGGAGTTTAGAAGGATGAGAGGGAATCTTATTGAAACATATAAGATTGTTAAGGGTTTGGACACGTTAAAGGCAGGAAACATGTTCCCAATGTTGGGGGAGTCCAGAACCAGGGGCCACAGTTTAAGAATAAGGGGTAAGCCATTTAGAACGGAGACGAGGAAACACTTTCTCTCACAAAGAGTTGTGAGTCTGTCGAATTGTCTGCTTCAGAGGGCATTGGTGGCCGGTTCTCTGGATACTTTCAAGAGAGCTAGATAGGGCTCTTAAAATTAGCGGAGTCAGGGGATAAGGGGAGAAGGGGATGATCAGCAGTGATCACATTGAATGGCAGTGCTGGATCGAAGGGCCTAATCCTGAACCTATTGTCTATTGAATTTTAAAGTGTTTTTTAGACTGCTGATGAATCCCAAATAGATTAAGTTACATTCTTATGACATTCTAAAAGAAGATATCCTTACAATGTTTTCATACGGCATTTACATGACTTACTTTCATAGACTTGATCAATCACTGAATGGAAATACTGGTCGGAAGAAGGGTCTCGACCCGAAACATCACATTTTCCTTTTCACCAGAGATGCTGCCAGACCCGCTGAGTCACTTCTGCATTTTGTGTCTATCTTGGGAATTCTAGTTCTTTTTTCATACAAGCTTCATTCCATCATTGCTACGCCCTGCACTCCATATGCAATTAACGTGCTAAAGCTGCTGAGTTCAACCAAAGTAAGATATTTCAAGGTATGTGAAAAAGGGTGGCAGGGTGGCGCAGCAGTAGAGTCGCTGCCTTTCAGCGCTTGTAATGCCGGAGGCCCGGGTTCGATCCTGACTATGGGTGCAGTCTGTACGTTTCCCCTTGACCTCCGTGGGTTTTCACCGAGATCTTCAGTTTTGTCCCACACTCCAAAGACGTACAGGTTTGTAGGTTAATTGGCTCGGTATAAATGTGAATGTTCCCTAATGTGTGGATAGCGTTGGTCGGTGCGGACTCGGTGGGCCTGTTCCCGCGCTGTATCTGCAAACTAAACTAAAATGAATGAAATTCAGTACACAAAGTAAGAATGGCTGCAGATTTTCACCTGAGAACAGATATCGCAGCTTTCACATTCAGTGACTGTTGACATTTGTGTCTTTCCTGTTCCTTAGAGCACCCCTAGAGGGTGTCATTTTGTCCCTGTTCCATCTTGAATTTCCAATGCCCTCAAGGGTATCATCATCACTCACATTCTGTTTCAACATTTACATGGGATTGGCACAAACCGGAATGACATAATTGTTTAAGGATTCACTATGCAGGAACATTTTATCACTTTTCGGTGGATGTTAGAAGAGACAGGAAGAGCAAAACTGTCATGAAGTTCAACAAAGGCAAGTGTATATTCAGTGTGAATTATCTTTTTCACAGAAGTGAATTTGCAACACTGATTTTAAACTTTGGTTGCTATTTAAAATATAATGACCCAGACTTAGTTGGGATTTTGTTTTGTCTTAACAGGTATAAAAATGTATAGAAAATGACTTAGACTGTCAGTTATATCATTAATGCTTGCATCTTTCCTTTGGAGTAATTGAAGCTAATTAAAATCAATGATGACCATTTTCAATCACAGTGACCTTCATTTTCCATGTAGCTAATAGTCAAGTCTTAAAAATACTAGGGTTGGCATAGTGGCGCAGCGGTAGAGTTGCTGCCTTGCAGCGCCAGACACCTTTGTTCAATCCTGACAATGGGTGCTGTCTGTACGGAGTTTGTACGTTCGTCCCGAGACCTGCGTGGGTTTTCTCCGGAAATTCCGGTTTCCTCACACACTCCAAAGACGTCCAGGTTTGTAGGTTAATTAGCTTGGTATAATTGTAAAAGTCCCTTGTGTAGGATGGTTTACGTGCTGAAGAGTATCTCAAAACTAAACTAAGGTTGTTTAATAAATATTGGAACATGCATGTCTAGTGCAGGCAAAATGTGAAGTAGAAAACTTTATATTTTTTATTGTAACATCCACTTATATTTTCTAATATTCAAATGAATGAACAATAATATGTTAAATCTATTTTGTTAGTGTATTAAAAATATTTATGGCCTCATATGCCTTTACAAACTTAATTACAACTGGAAAGAACAAAGCCTTAAATGTACTGAATGCTATATAGCAAGAATAGATTCAATTCACATCAGTTGCATTAACCTCCTTTGAGTACAAACGGGAGACTTGTAAGTAATGCTGCCAGTGAATTAATGCTGAATCACTGACTTACAAATGATGTATGCAGAGAATCATTGGTATCCCTTTTTTAAGACAACAGCAAACATCTTTAGATTCTCATTCTTTATAAATGCCAAATTGGTGAACTTGCACTGTCACTTTGAAATCTGACAAACTCCCAGCTCTAAAAAATTACATTATTGCTGCATAAGGATAACACTAACGTACGTATAAAAGATGCCCCTTCAATTAGTAGGATTACTTAGTTTTTTTCAATCCTCAACCCACAAGTCATTGAAACAATAAATATCCTTATAACTATAAAACTCTGATCTTGGGTGTGGGTGTGTGTGTGTGTGTGTGTGTGTGTGTGTGTGTGTGTGTGTGTGTGTGTGTGTGTGTGTGTGTGTGTGTGTGTGTGTGCATGTGCGTGTGTCTCTAAAAGGCAGCAAGCTCCCCTGTCTCTGTGCCCCTCTCTCTGTCCCTCTCTGTGCCCCTCTCTCTCTATCCCCTCCCTCTCTAGCCGCGCCTGTGAGTTGGGGGGCTATGCGTGAGTGGATAGGGTGGGCATGGGGTAAAAGGAGTGACTGAATAATATTAATATAATACCAATGGGGGTGGTTAGTGTGTGTGTGTGGGGGGTGATAAGTGTGTGTGTGTGTGAGAGGTTGATTAGTGTGTGTGTGATGCCGCAGACCGCCCCTTCCCTCGCAACCGCGCGTTGGGGGATGGGACCCAATGGCTCCCACTTGGTCTAGTATCTTTTAAAACTACACGTGCTCAACTACAAATCACTAACGTTTCAATATGCTGAGGGTAAATTTCTGTAGATCAAAAACATTTTAAGATCATCTACTCGAAGCAGAGTCAGCACGTCACATAAGGGTCTGTAATCCTTTATCCCATTCATTGCATATACTTAAACAAACTGTACAGTGCATTGAAAATGTATAATTTGGTTAGATCATTTTATGATGTTCATAATTAAAATAGTCAACAAATACTTAATTCTACTATTATTAGTACAGGAGCTTGAAGATTATAGCAGCGGGAAAGGTCAGGAGTACAAAAGCTAAAAATAATTGTGAATTAAAGTTTAATCAAGGCATGTGCAAGAAATAACTGCAGTTGCTGGTTTAAACTAAAGATAAGACACAAAAAGATGGAGTAACTCAGCGGGAACAGGCAGTATCTCTGGAGAGAAGGAATGGGTGACGTTTTGGGTCGAGACCCTCCTTCAGGCACTACTCTTTGATTCATATTATATCCTCCCATGTTTCCAGGTGTTGAAAGCATTGTCCATATATTTGCATTTAACACCCTGTCTGTTATCACATGTTTTACATAGAAAACTAGCAAAGTTGGAAGAAGTTAGCAGAAGACATTGCAACTGTCCTGGATTGGAGGGGACAGTTCTGATCAGGGCCAACATTTTTTTAGCCTCTGAAAATTATACTGGATTCAAAGTCCTCCAAGAATGGAAACCCAAATAATTTCCAGGAAATGATAACTCACTGAATTATCAAAGCTCTGATTTAAAAAGGCAGCTTAGTTTGAATAAATGAATGTTACAGAAAATGCATGAAGGACATTTTGACATTGAGAAACCTTGCAAGGCAATGAACAAGCAGGTACTAAATACATGATCAAAGCAATCTAGTTAAAGATTATATTCCACTTGCTAGTATAAACAAAGCAATCATATCATCACAAACTGCAGCAGATTTCTTTGAAAACTAAAAAGTTACTTGCTTGCCGAAAACTATTCTAGTTATCCCAAAGTCCACTTTTGGACAAATTGTCTTTCAAGCAACTAAAAACTTCTATTCCAAGTAGCACACCAGAATGACACTTTAAGAGCGTTATTAAAGTTTCATTAAAGTTGCATTCTTCCATAAACTTAAAGATTGTTTGCTAGTAGCCTACCACTTGGATAATATAATTTTAATTGCTTGAAAGACCATATTCCAAACCAAGTGTTCTCGCTGAAAAACAGGAACATTAAGAAGAAAGGCAATTGTGAGCAAGGTAAGAAATTAACATATTTACTCATGTATTGATGCACACATATAGAGATGCAATCAATCCATTGTATCTTCTGATGGTGTGGCATGCACCTTTTCAAAATTAGTCAACTGTGTAAATGTGAGAATGAACAGAATTAGAGAAGCACTAATGTTGTCATGGTAATTGGCCAAATCTCTACCTTTGTAATAAAAGTAGTAGAGAATAGCAACGGGAGGTTTGTCAATTTTAAATCTCATTATTTACACCATTGCTATTCTGTAAACCAATGGCATCTCGGATGATGGTTTTTGTATCCTTTTGTTGATGTACAGCTTTCCTGTGTCATTGGATTTCCACGATTCCTTGCATTTGCGTAAGCCTTTTTTTTCCAGATTGCTTGTCCTCTGCTTTATTTCTTAACTAAGATATCACGTTCTTTGCAACCACAGTGTGAACTGATTCCCAGTAAATTAATGACTACCAACTTAGGCGGAATGCAAGCTAATGTTATAAATAGTTCCTAAGGTATTTGCCTTTCCTTTTCAAAAATCAGCATTATCAAATCTTCTGCAGACCCTGCTGTTGGCAGGGTCCCTCATGGTGAACTGATTCAGAAGATTAAGATGGATGGGATCCAGGCTGACTTGGTAGTTTGGATTTAGAACTGGCTTACTCATAGAAAGCGGTGTGGTAGTGCGTTGTAGTGTTAGGGTATCATTCTGGCTGGAGGTCTGTTACCAATGGTGCATCACCCGGAAATGTGCTGGGTCCTCTGTTGTTTTTGATATATATAAATGATGTTGGCGATACATCACTCCCTGATGAGCTCAATGCGTTTTATGCACGCTTTGATAGGGAGAACACCGATGTGCCTTCCCGAGCCCCATTCGCTGTGATGGTATTTCAGTCTCAGTCACAGAGGCCGACGTCAGGAAATCCTTCAGAGGGGTGAACCCTCAAAAAGCGTCTGGACCTGATGGCATACCTGGTCGTGTTTTAAAAACCTGTGCGGACCAACTGGCTGGAGTTTTTACGGACATTTTCAACCTGTCACTTCTGAGGTCTGAGGTTCCCACCTGCCTCAAAAGGGCATCAATAATACCAGTGCCCAAGAAGAGCAAGGTGACGTGCCTCAATGACTATCGACCTGTGGCACGAACGCCTGTGGTGATGAAATGCTTCGAGAGGTTGATCATGGCGCAAATCAACTCCTACCTCGACAAAAACCTGGACCCACTGCAGTTCGCTTACCGCCACAACAGATGAACGGTGGACGCGATCTCGCTGGCCCTCCACTCCACTCTGGACCACTTGGACAACAAAAACTCATATGTCAGGCTGTTATTCATTGACTACAGCTCGGCATCTAACACAATCATCCCCTCCAAGCTGGTTACCAAACTCGCAGAACTGGGTCTGTGCGCATCCCTCTGCAATTGGATCCTCGACTTCCTCATTCACAGACCACAGACTGTTCGTATTGGTGGAAATGTGTCAGACTCGATAACAATCAGCACGGGAACACCTCAAGGCTGCGTGCTCAGCCCCCTGCTGTACTCACTCTATACTCATGACTGCGTAGCCGGTCACAGTGCGAACTCCATCTTCAAGTTCGCTGACGACACCACTGTAGTGGGACGTATCACTGATGGGGATGGAGTACAGAAGAGAGATCGAGCGACTGTCCATATGGTGCCAGCACAATAACCTGGCCCTCAACACCAGCAAAACCAAGGAACTGATTGTGGACTTTGGAAGGAGTAGGATGGGGACCCACAGTCCTGTTTATATTAACGGGTCGATGGTTGAAAGGGTCAAGAGCTTCAAATTCCTGGGCTTGCACATCTGTGAAGATCTTTCCTGGTCCAAGAACACAGATGCAATTATTAAGAAAGCTCATCAGCGCCTCTACTTCCTGAGAAGATTACGGAGAGTCGGTCTGTCAAGGAGGACTCTCTCTAACTTCTACAGGTGCACAGTAGAGAGCTTGCTGACTGGTTGCATCGTGGCTTGGTTCGGCAACTTGAGTGCCCTGGAGAGGAAAAGACTACAAAAAGTAGTAAACACTGCCCAGTCCATCATCGGCTCTGACCTTCCTTCCATCGAGGGGATCTACCACAGCCGTTGCCTCAAAAAGGCTGGCAGCATCATCAAGGACCCACACCACCCTGGCCACACACTCATCTCCCTGCTACCTTTGGGTAGAAGGTACAGGAGCCTGAGAACTGCAACAACCCGGTTCAGGAATAGCTGCTTCCCCACCGCCATCAGGCTATTAAACCTGGCTCGGACAAAACTCTGAACATTAATACCCCTCCATCTGTTATTTGCACTTTATTAATTTATTAATTAATGTGTGTATTTAAGTATATAACTGTAGTCAATGCCTACTATGTTCTGTTGTGCTATGCAAAGAAAGAATGTTATTGTCCTGTCAGGGACACATGACCATAAACTCTTTTGACTTTTTGACTTTGAGTTTGACTTTGAGTTGAGTCTGTGGAATTCTCTGCCTCAGGGGGCGGTGGAGGCAGGTTCTCTGGCTGCTTTCAAGAGAGAGCTAGATAGGGCTCTTGAAAATAGCGGAGTTAGGGGATATGGGGAGAAGGCAGGAACGGGGTACTGATTGGGGATGATCAGCCATGATCACATTGAATGGCGGTGCTGGCTCGAAGGGCCAAATGGCCTACTCCTGCACCTATTGTCTATTGAGTTGGATGAAAATATAGATGGGAGGGTTCATAAGTTTGCAGACAACACAAAAAATTGGTGGAGTTTGGTCAGTGAAGAAGGCTGTCAAAGGATACAGCAGGATATTGATCAGTTACAGATATAGATGGAGAAATAATGGAGTTATTTATTTGGGGACATGTGCTATACAAGACTAAAACGGTCCACCGTATCTATGCCCTCGTCTTTTTGTAAACCTCCATAAGGTCAACCTCAACCTCCTTCGATCCAGGGAAAATAATCGGCCTCTTGTAAACCATTTGCCTTAAACAATCCCAGTTGATATTAGGAAAGTCAAAATTCCCCACTACTGTAACCCTATTGTTTTTACACCTTTTTGCAATTTGCTTACAGATTTGTCCCTGTAATTCCCCCTTACTATTGTGAAGCATATAGTAGAAACCCAGAAAAGTGCCCCTCACTAACATTATCTATTCTACGGGCAGTGTGGTGGTGCAGCTAGTAGCTACCCTGCCCCACAGTGCCATAAACCTGGTTTTGATCCTCACGTCACGTGTTGTCTGTGTGGAGTTTGCATGTTCACCATGTGACCACACGGGTTTGCAGGTGCATCAATTTCCTCCCACATTACAAAGACGTGTGGGTTTGTCGGTTTATTGGCCTCTTCAAATTGCCCCTAGTGTGTAGGGAGAGAATGAGAAATGGGATGTCATGGAACTAGTGTGAATGGGTGATCAATGGTCAATGCTGAGCCAAAGTCACCGTTTCCATGCTGTATCTCTAAACTAAACAAAACAAAAATGTACGGATGCACACCACAGCTAGATAGAAGCTAGGTAAGTATGAGGGAAAAAGTATTAGGTTTACAAATAAGGTGAAATGAAGTAGGGTGAGGGCATACCATTTGCAGCATTGATCTGTGCTGTCAATATGATAGAAGTGTTAATTGCTTGCAGTTCCTATTTAAGAGGAATAACTTAAATTAAACATGTCAATGTGCCTAACAAAACTTCAATCCTTTAGTGAACTTGGCAACTTTTTGCAACACTTTTGAATAAGGTCTCCACTCCACATATCAGGGAAGAAATTCAAACATCAGTTAGTAATCTGAACTTCACTCCTTTCCCGCCATTAGGGTGCATTGATGCCAGCACTTAACTGACCACCAAAAGTGAAGCTAAGATGTGTGGCCAGGGATTTTTATTACTTTGTTGAAGAACTACTGCCCAATTGATTTGCAACACAGCAAACTATTGATAACAACTCTACAACTTAAAATGTTGTATTCCTTCTTATCCATAGAAATAATTAGTTAAATGGATTTAAGAGTCAAAAACTGCAGAAGGTAATTTATTTTCATAGAAAGTCCTGTACTGTTATTGTCCTGGTTGCAAAATGCACACTTATTTCTGAACTTAGACTGTTGCAGGTCCTGGTTGGATTATCCATCAAAATTATATTTAAAAAGATTTGATCATTGTAAGAGAATCTACAAACAACTGGCAGACCCTACTCAAAGATGTGAGAGGTGGATAGGAAGAGGATGAAGATTTAAATTGTCTTCTGGAAAGGCATTGTTGATATTTTATTACACCCTTAATTGATCGTTATTCCTTTCCTTGATATTTTTTCCCATTTATTCGGTCTTAGATACTGAAGTTGAACTGTATTATTGTACTTCTTCCCATTCCGACGTCATTAATACCACACACACAAATTCCCTTAGCTTTGTTAAGGAGATTGCTCAATACCTAGATTTTCCACTCGCCCTTACTCCATGGCATGTTACATTGATATCTACTGGTAGTCTAACCTACTTTCAGATTCTGAGAGTTGCCGCATTTTCTGGACCCTCCCTATACCTGCTGTTAAATCTTTTCTGACACAAGAAAACTTTAATCAGTCTATGATCCCTTGAGATCATTGCACTGTGGGGCAGGTTATCAACAGCACTTCTCTAATCCCTGGAGCTCAAATTTAGTCCGCAGTAATAACCAGAACAGTAACAACTTTGAAAACAGCTAAAGAAAAAAAAAAATGCTAATTTGCTAGTGTTACTGGCAAGGGCATTGTCTTTTCATGAAGGTTTTTTAGGTCAACGAGATTTACGGAGTTACAAATCTACAGATTTATAGATCTGGTAACATGATGGCCAATTGAAAGTGGTTATTGACAGCGTGATCTTTAGCATCCAGTCCAGAGGATCTCACACAACACAGTTAAGTCAATAATGTAAAAACAAGCTAATTACTCTTTAGTATTTCTAAGTATTTAGTATTTCTAAGACGACTTCCAAAAACAAGTATTGACTAACACTCTTAAATATGCTAAAGGTGAGCAAACTAATTATAGATTAAATATTAACACTGTTTACTAAACTACAAATCCAAAATTTTAACATCAAATTGGATTGACCAAATATTCGTCAATTATATTTTATGTAGAATGATGCTGCTCCGCGGCAGCATAAAAAGGAAAATGTAGCTTGGGAAATATTTCAGCATTTTCCACGCATAAAATCTTAATGGGAGCTGCAGAAATTTCTGATAGCATATTTCCATCAATATTTTCCATTTAATTTTTCTGTGTTAATGTTTGTACTGTGATTGCAGTTTCTGACCACCTTCTGTGAAGCAAGTTTCTGAAGTCTCCCTCCCAACTGTTACTATGTTGTATACAAATGAAAATCATATTGATCAATTGTCCATGTGCAATGCCCTAGGCTAGTTATTAATAATATATTAAACTCTTGCATACAACATGCACTGTCTGCTAGAGCAACATTTTCTTTGTTATACTTTCCTGTCATGCTTTTCATTTTACAGTTATATATTATACTTACCCATGAATAAATCCTTCTCTCCTGCTTTTCTCTTGGAGTCATGGCAAAGTGAAGATCAAGGATGGAACCAGCCCTTTGTCGATTCAGGGAGCAGCTCTTTGGCCACTGGGATGGGGCTGAGGAGGACTCTGGCAATGACTTTCCCTGTGGCAGATAGAATAGAGAGATCCCTTTGTAAGGGCCTGTCCCACTGACGTGACTTTTCAGCGACTGTCTTCGACCTTCAAGCTCGCGGGCACTCACCTGAAAAACCTCGAGCTGGATCGACCGCCAGCGATTAAACCATGAGCCGGATCGACCGCCAGCGCGCGCACACACACGCACATCGCAAAGGCGGGGGCCAGGGAATGCGGGGAAGCGCTGTCTGAAATTCACACCCTCAATGAACAGGAAGGTAAAAGACGTCTGCCACAGTTCGGTAAGTGCTTTGCAGAGCGCGGAGAGGGGGGTGGTGGAGAAAAGGGTAGAGAAGGGGGGGGGAGAGAAGGGGGGAGAGAAGGGGGAGAGAAAAGGGGGGGGAGAGAAGGGGGGAGAGAAGGGTGGGGGAGAGAAGGTGGGGGGAGAGAAGGTGGGGGGAGAGAAGGTGGGGGGGAGAGAAGGTGGGGGGAGAGAAGGTGGGGGAGACATTTTTAAGAAGCCAGACGTTTAATAAAGTTTAGCGGGCATTTAACATTACCGGTCAGTTACTTACCATTTTTTTCTCAACGAGCTTTACCTTCGACTAACTTCGATTGCCTTCGACTGCCTTGGACTACATACAAATAGCATTATGACCTAGTACGACCTACCTCGACTAAACCCACGAGTAGAAAAATAGATTTTTTTCCATGGCGACCTTTTTTTTAACTCGCTGGCATTTTTCACCATATTGAAAAATATGCCGCGACCTAGCTGAGGCCTCGAGTACACGGGGACCACTCTCGAGCATGAAGGAGTTACAAAGACCTCCTAGGACCTCGTGTCGACCATGCTGCGAGTATTAGTCGAGGGCAAACTCCTCTGAACTCGCGAATTAGGTCGCCGCAGTGGGACAGCCCCTTTACAGTGTCTCTCAGATCCCCTGGCCTGTCTTCTCTTTCCAGATGTGAGAGATGAGATTGCGAATTTGTGTCTGAAGTTCATCTCCACCGAGTTTTAGAATTTCAGCAGATATAGCATCTGATTTTATGGCCTTGTTCCTTCACATTTGATGCATGGCCGTGTCATTATCGGTTGGAGATAAGAATGTGTGATCATTAGCTGTGGGATGGGGTTAAAGACACAGGTTTTCTTTGAAACGTGCTTCTAGTGGCACTCTGTTGTTGACAAGTTTGCCTCTGTTTCTAGTTAAGTTCATAAGTGATAGGAGCAGAATTAGGCCATTCTGCCCATCAAGTCTCTTCCGCCATTCAATCATGGCTGATCTATCTTCCCCTCTCAACCCCATTGTGCTGCCTTCTCCCCACAACCGTCCCCACCTCACTGAACCGTGAGATCGTTTACAGAGATCATTTGTACCTAGATGAAGGAACCATGAGGCCCGAGACTGGTACGTTATCAGACAGATGGCAACGCCTGCAACATGGCATTATTCTGCACTGGCAAAACAAATTATTCTTTAAGTCTCAAGGGTGGAACTTGAATTTTCAATATTTTGATTCAGTGTTCCAGCAGAGAACCAGTGTATGAGGTCATGCCTAAAGAGCATCTCGAACATCCAGGTCTTTTTGGCCAATTGAAGCACAGATCATAATTGAATTCTAAAACTAGAGTGAGTGTCATTTTTAGTTAGAATAATTCCACTCTTTATGTTCCAAAAGAGTTTCAGCAGAATTGTTAAGTTTTTTGTTGACATAAAAACAGTTTTTATCCACGAGTAGTTGCTCTCCTCAACAGCCAAAAATCTGTAGCCTCCCTTTGATCTGGTATTTTGTTGGTTCACATGCTTGAGCAATGGTGTTTTATCATTAATGTTTTATTATTATTAATGTTTAATGTTTTCGGAGTCATTCGTAACTATCACTGTATGTCATGTTGTTACTTGTGGGCGGAGCACCAAGACAAATTCCTTGTATGTGAATACTTGGCCAATAAACTTACTTACTTACTTACTTGTTGATACTTGAAGTTCTTAAAATACAAAGCACTCAGCATAGGTTGAAGTAAAGATTACCACTGAATCTTTATTCACTTATGTTCCATTCCTCTTACATTACTAGCTTTCATCAGATCATTTGTGTTCTACCTTGTGCTCAGCATCCTTAAAATTTGAAGCAGAACAAAGATTCACTCACACTAGAAAAGTCGTCAATGCACGACACTTGATTTTTCTGGTGGAACTTTGGTAAAATTATTTCACTGTGTAATAACAGTATATCACAGTATAGCTTTGTCTTTATCTGTGGAGTCATAGTCATAGAGTGATACAGTGTGGAAACAGGCCCTTCGGCTCAACTCGCCCACACCGGCCAACAATGTCCCAGCTACACTAGTCCCACTTGCCTGCGCTTGGTCCATATCCCTCCAAACCTGTCCCATCCATGTATCTGTCAAACTGTTTCTTAAACTATGGGATAGTCCCAGCCTCAGCTACCTCCTCTGGCAGCTTGCTCCATACACCAACCAACCTTAGTGTGAAAAAGTTATCCCTCAGATTCCTATTAAATCATTTCCCCCTCACCTTGAACCTATGTCCTCCGGTCCTCGATTCCCCTACTCTGGGCATCTACCCCATCTACTCCTCTCATGATTTTGTACACCTCTATAAGATTGACAATAGACAATAGGTGCAGGAGCAGGCCATTTGGCCCTTCGAGCCAGCAACGCCATTCAATGTGATCATGGCTGATCATCCCCAATCAGTACCCCGTTCCTGCCTTCTCCCCATATCCCCCGACTCCGCTATTTTTAAGAGCCCTATCTAGCTCTCCCTTGAAAGCATCCAGAGAACCTGCCTCCATCGCCCTCTGAGACAGAGAATTCCACATTCCAAGATCCTCCCTCATCCTCCTGCGCTCCATGGAATATAGACCCAGTCTACTCGCATTCTCCCTATAGATCACACCGTCCTGTCCTGGCAAGATCCTCATAAATCTTTCAAGCTTGACAATACTTTTCCGATAACATGGTGCCCAGAACTGAACACAATATTCTAAATGGAGTTTCACCAACGTTTTACACATGGAACATGACCTCCCAACTTTTATATTCAATACTCTGACTGATGAAGGCCAAAGTGCCAAAAGCCTTTTTGACCACCTTATCTACATGCGACTCGACCTTCAAGGAACCATGCACCTGTACTCCTAAATCCCTCTGCTCTACAACACTACCCAGAGGCCGACCATTTACTGGGTAGGTCCTGTCCTCGTTCAATGTCCAAAAATACAACACCTCACACTTCTCTGTATTAAATTCCATCAGCCATTCCTCGGCCCACTTTGCCAATCGATCCAGATCCTGCTACAATCGTTCACAACCATCTTCACTATCTGTAAAACCACTAATTATTCTATCATCAGCAAACTTGCTAATCTTGCCCTGTACGTTCTCATCCAAATCACTGATGTGGATGGCAAACAGGAACAGGCCCAGCACCAAACCACTAGTCACAGACCTCCTGTCTGAGAAGCAACCTTCCACCATCATTGTAGGGCTAATGGAATCAAGGGATATGGGGAAAAGGCAGGAACGGGGTACTGATTGTGGATGATCAGCCATGATCACATTGAATGTTGGTGCTGGTTCGAAGGGCCGAATGACCTAAACAAGCACCTATTTTCTATGTATCTATGTACCCTCTGCTTTCTTCCATGGAGCCAATTTGCTATCCATTCAGCTATCTCTCCTTGGATCCCATGCAATCGAACCCTCAAGAGCAACCTACCATGCGATCCTTGCAAATGCCTTACTGAAATCCATGTACACAACATCTACAGCTCTGCCCTCATCAACCTTTTTGGTCACGTCTTCAAAAAAATCAATCAGATTTGTGAGACACGACCTCCCATGTACAAAACCATGCTGACTATCCCTAATCAGGCCTTGCCCATCCAAATGTCTGTATAACCTATCCCTCACAATACACTCTAGTAACTTTCCAACTACAGATGTTAAGCTCACCGGCTTATAGTTCCCAGCATTTTCCCTGCAGCCCTTCTTGAAAAGAGGCACAACATTTGCCATCCTCCAGTCTTCTGGCACCTCCTGTATTTAAGGACGACTCATAAATTTCAAGCAGGGCCCCTGCAATTTCCTCTCTCGTTTCCCACAATGTCCTCGGATATATCTGATCTGGCCCTGGAGATATGTCTACCTTCATACATGACAGTACTTCAGTACTTCTTTAAGAGAGTTAAAGAATTTAAGAAGTTTGGATTTAAGAGAGAGTTAGATAGAGCTCTACGGGCTAGTGGAGTCAAGGGATATGGGGAGAAGGCAAGCACAGGTTATTGATAGGGGACGATCAGCCATGATCACAATGAATGGCGGTGCTGGCTCGAAGGGCCGAATGGCCTCCTCATGCACCTATTTTCTATGTTTCTTCGACGGTAGCACTGGAATGATCTCAAGACACTTCCATTGACTGCCCCAAGTTCTTCCGTCCTATCTTTCTCCTCGGTAAATACAGAGGAGAAATATTAATTGAGGACCTTGCCCATCTCCTGTGGCTCCACACAGAGGTGACCGCTTTGATTCCTGAGAGGTCCTACTCTCTTTCTAGTTACCCTTTCCCCCCTTATGTATTCATAAAATCTTTTGGGATTGTCCTTAATGCTACCCGTCAGAGCTATCTCCTGGCCCCTTTTTTGCCCTTCTGATCGCCTTTTTCAGTTTACTAGGTCATAAGGTCATAAGTGATAGGAGTAGAATTTGGCCAATCGGCCCATCAAGTCTACTCTGCCATTCAATCATGGCTGACCTATCTCTCTGTCCTAATCCCATTCTTCTGCCCATAACCTCTGACACCTGTCCTAATCAAAAATCTATCTATCTCTGCCTTACAAATATCCACTGACGGCCTCTATAGCTTTCTGTGGCAAAGAATTCCTCACATTCACCACCTTCTGACAAGATACTTCTCCTCCTTCCTAAAATAACATCCTTTAATTCAAAGGCTATGAGCTCTAGCCCTAGACTCACCCACTAGTGGAAACATCCTCTCCACATCCATTCTATCCAAGCTTTTCACTATTCTGTATGTTTCAATGAGGTCCACCCTCATTCTGCTAAACTCCAGCGAGTACAGGCCTAGTGCCGATAAACACTCATCATAGATTAACCTACTAATTCCTGGGATCATTCTTGTAAACCTCCTCTGGACCCTCTCCAGAGCCAGTACTTGCACCTTTTCATCACACCATCATTTACAATAATTCTTCTCAGATGAGGCTAAAAAAATGCCGTAATTTTGGGGCCAACCGAGTTCACTATATAAATTACATGTGGATTCTGATTTGACCAAGGAGATTGCTTGGGGTGATTGGCAGGCTAGTTGATTGTTCCTTAATGCAATCTCCATATTAAATTCACAAACTTGCTGTTAAGAACCGCTACATAATTTTATCAATTTTGAAACGCTGAGAATCTCTGTCTTGATATAAAAGCCTGTCTGATAGCCAAAATAAAAGAGAAAATAGTACACCAGAAATGCTGCAAGAAGTGCCACTGAGTTCCCTGTGTAACATTATATTCCCTTTCAGCTTTGGAGGACCAAGCAATGGACAGCCACCTTGTGATTTAACAGTGATGATTGATTCAAAACTGTGCTCTTGAAATACTTTGCAGGACTTTCTAATTTTTTTTAATTTCAAAAATGTTTCCAGTTAAAGGTCTTTTAAAACAATATTTGCAGGTAAATAGTTTCCCCACTTAAATTTGCGAGCAATTTCCTTGGCTTTCTCCAACACGAACTTCAGGGAAAGATCAGTGTTTCTGAATTGTCGAAAATGTAATGTCTGATCATCCACGTAGCAAGAGATTTAAAAAAAATTATTGGGATTATATAAATAAAATTATAATGCTGAGGATGATCTGATATTTGAGGAGTTTTTCTGGGGTATTGATCCTAATCAGGGTGACAAATTGATATGAAAATAAGAATTTCTAGACAAATAAAGACCTGTCTTTGAAATAAAAGTAAGCATGCAGGTACAGCAGGCGGTGAAGAAAGAGAATGACATGTTGGCCTTTAGAACAAGAGGAGTTGAGTATAGGAGCAAAGAGGTCCTTCTGCAGTTGTACAAGGCCCTACTGAGACCACACCTGGAGTATTGTGTGCAGTTTTGGTCCGCTAATTTGAGGAAGGACATTCTTGCTATTGAGGGAGTGCAGCGTAGGTTCATGAGGTTAATTCCCAGGATGGCGGGACTGGTTAGAGAATGGAGTGGCTGGGCTTGTACACTCTGGAGTTTAGAAGGGTGAGAGGGGATCTTATTGAAACATATAAGATCATTAAGGGTTTGTACATGATAGTGGCAGGAAACATGTTCCCGATGTTGGGGAAGTCCAGAATCAGGGGGCACAGTTTAAGAATAAGGGGCAAGCTATTTAGAATGGAGACGAGCAAACACTTTTTCTCACAGAGAGTTGTGAGTCTGTGGAATTCTCTACTCCTGCAATTATTGTCTATTGCCTATCTAGTTTTCCTTTCACCATTTATCTTTGGGTGTTAATGGTGGAGTAGCAAGATGGATTCAACAGTGGCTGAATGGGAGATGTCAGAGAGTAATGGTGGATGGCTGTTTGTCAGGTTGGAAGCCGGTGATCGATCAGTGGGGTGCCTCAAGGATCTGTGTTGGGTCCACTGTTGTTTGTCATGTACATCAATGATCTGGATGATGGGGTGGAAAATTGGATAAGTAAGTATGCAGATGATACTAAGATAGGTGGTGTTGTGGATAATGAAGTAGATTTTCAAAGTCTACAGAGAGATTTGGGCCATATGGAAAAGTGGGCTGAAAGATGGCAGATGGAGTTTAATGCTGATAAGTGTGAAGTGCTACATCTTGGCAGGACAAATCAAAATAGGACGTACATGGTAAATGTTAGGGAATTGAGGAATATTGTGCAACAGAGAGATCTAGGAGGAATAACTGTGCATAGTTCCCTGAAGGTGGAATCGCATGTAGACAGGGTGGTAAAGAAAGCCTTTGGTGTGCTGTCCTTTATAAATCAGAGCATTGAATATAGGAGCAGGGAAGTAATGTTAAAATTGTACAAGGCATTGGTGAGACCAATTCTGGAGTATGGCGTACAATTTTGGTCGCCTAATTATAGGAAGGATGTCAACAAAATAGAGAGAGTACAGAGGAGATTTACTAGAAAGTTGCCTGGGATCCAGCAACTATGTTACAGAGAAAGGTTGAACAAGTTAGGTCTTTATTATTTGGAGCGCAGAAAGTTAAGGGGGGGACTTGATTGAGGTCTTTAAAATGATGAAAGGGATAGACAGAGTTGACATGGATAAGCTTTTCCCATTAAGGGTAGGGAAGATTCAAACAAGAGGGCATAACATGCGAATTAAGGGACGGAAGTTTAGGGGTAACGTGAGGGGGAACTTCTTTACTCAGAGGGTGGTGGCTGTGTGGAATGAGCTTCCAGCAGAAGTGGTGGAGGCAGGATCGATTTTAACATTTAAAAGTAAAGTGGATAGGTATATGGACGTGAAGGGAATGGAGGGGTATGGTCTGAGTGCAGGTAGATGGGACTAGGGGAAAACAAATGGTCGGCACGGACTGGAAGGGCCGAGAGGGCCTGTTTCCGTGCTGTAATTGTTATATGGTTGTATGGTTATTGTATGATAAAAAGGTTGTTGACCTGTCAAAGTTATAAATAACTTTCTACACAATCAACATCTAATTAGAAATTACGGGGGAAAAATACCAGTGGTGGGAAGCTTTGAAACAAGGAATTGTATAGTCACCTTTTCCTATCCCTGTGCCCGAACTATAGCATTTCACATTATTCATATAATGTGGTCAGAATGTTATTTTGTGCTGAAAAAATTAGTTAAATTAATATTAATTTTGTCAAAATTCTCCACAGGGAGTCTTTTCATGGACTGACCTAACAACTCAATCACTGATATATTGTTTCTGCTAATGGTATCTTGATAAATGCAAGGAATCATGGGATTTGTCAAAGGTTATTCGGGATTTTTTTTAAAAGCGAACGCAGCGCTGTATAAACTGTGAGTACATTTTCTGTCTGATTTTTCGTCATCTTTGAATCTTATATTGGTTATGGCTGACCCAATTTACGATAATATGATACTGGATGATTTTCTGCGATGGATAGTCGAAGCTTTGAAGCATTTTTTAGCTGACAAGGGGTTGAAAAAGACGGGACGAAAAGACGAACTCGCTGCTCTTGCTTACGCTGCATTGTGCATGAAGAAGCCCGTGTTACCGACTGCCGGTGAAGAAAAACGTGGTCATGCTGATCAATACAAGGAACTCTTGAAATGTGGAGAAAAAAATATTCCCGATCTAATGAGCGAACTGAAAGATGGGTGGCTTGGAGAATCGAAAGGACTAAACTGCTGGCCTCCCACATCCGTCATCGAGCTGTCAAATCATCATTCAGAAGTCAACAAACATGCTTACAGCCCATGGCCGTGGACTACTATAGAAAGAGATGAAAACCCCACAAATACTTTTCATATTATCTATCATACATTTCATTTCATTCTCCCCCCCCAAAACAAAAACAATAAAAAATAGTTGTTATTCATCGTCACGATCTCGCTCGCTCACCGAAGCATAAAGCAATAAAACCACCAAAATTATCGTAGTTTTGTACAAATTAACTATAAATACACCTAGTTTATAGTTTTGAAAACAGTATTTCTTACCTCGAAGAAGCAAAACTGGAAAATACGTATGAAACGCAGGTCCACACACATAATAGCTCAGCTGGTGAAAATGTTTATCCCAAATGACCTATGATCTGGGCATGTGCAGTTGTAATACTGAACTCGCTTATTAGTTTGAATTTATCCCCCTTCAGGCAAATGTCATGTTCTCTGGTTCTACTTTCTGTACAAAATGAAGCAGTTGGCCATGATCTAATTTATCTAGTTCCTTTAGAGTTCTGAATAAAGCAAACGTATCACCTCTCAACTAATCCATTCCAACTAAGAAAATCAAAATGAAAATGAATTTCAGAAAACTATGGAGACCAGCAAACATCATGTGTCAAGTTGACAGAAAAGCATCAGGGCAACAACCAGTGGACGGTCACAGTTCATGCTATCAGACAACAGAATATCCAATTTTAGCCAGATAAGTTAATTTCACTAACCCACACATATAATTCAGAATTCACGCTCTCAGTTTGCCAACACCTTTACTTACTTAAAGCACATTGTGCAGGAGTAACCCCGCGGGTCAGGTAGCATCTGTAGAGGGAATGGTTCAAATGTGCGTTTATTGTCATGTGCAAATGCAGAATTAAATTATTTTCTTACATATAGTCCAGTACAGTGTTGTCATACCCAAGCACATCCTCAATTATCAAGTGTACAAAAATAGTCTACTGAGCCCGCATGCAAGAGGCGCCACTTTCTGGTGTAACTTACGCCTCCAGACCGATCCATCCACTGACACTCCTTGACTCGACCGCCCGCCCGGAGCTCCACCGCTGGACTGCGGCGCTGCCTGCCCGACCACCACGAGGCCGAGATGGCCACCACGTGGAGCAGCAATAACATCCACTGCCTCTCTGACCCTCACCGCCTTCCCGGCAAACCCAGGCCCGGACCACCAAAACTGCCGACTCTCACTGCCTCCCCGGTGCCACCACTGCCGCCAACCTTCACTGTCTCCCCCAGAGCCACCGACGCTGCTGCCGCCGACCTGTATCTCCACTCTAGACCCTCATGGGCCTCCACCAGCAACTCCGCCGACGCTCGCCTCTGCACCGGCTGCCAGCGGGCCGGAGTTCCAGGCTCAGCACCAGGCCCACAACCTCCATGATGCAGACAGCACGTGGTCTGACTCTGCTGGGTCTTACTGCTCCCCCCCCCCCCCCACAAAGGAACCTTATGGGTCTGCCCCTTCTTTTAACCAGGTTAACCCAACCACACACCCGCTAGTTAAAATTCCCCGCTGCTTATTTTGGCTCCGGCAGCACTGCACCCCTGGACAAGACACACATTCCTGCTTCTACAATGTCTTTAGCGACAAAGCAGGTAAGAGAATATGTAAATAGGCGACAAAGACAAGCATATCTAACAATGTTTCCCAACTTTTAATAAAAATACGCATTATAAACTTGATGAAAAAACGCCTCTGCATGAATTAATACTTTTATCATAAAAAGTGAATTTTCAAGGACTTTCAAGGACCTATGATAAATCCAAGGCCTTCAACACCAGTTTCAAATTCCAGGACTTTCAAGAATCGTACAAGCCCTGGCCAGAGACACGGGTTCAATCCTGACTACGGGTGCAGTCTGTATGGAGTTTGTACGTTCTCCCTGTGACCTCGTTGGTTTTCTCCAGGTGCTCCAGTTTCCTCCCACTTTCCAAAGATGTGCAGGTTTGTAGGTTAATTGCCATCTACAAATTAACCCTAGTGTGTAGGATAGAACAATAGACAATAGATAATATGCAATAGACAATAGGTGCAGGAGTAGGGTATTCGGTCGTTTGAGCCAGCACCGCCATTCAATATGATCATGGCTTATCATCCACAATCAGTAACCCGTTCCTGCCTTCTTGCCATATCCCCTGACTCCGCTATCTTTAAGAACTCTATATAACTCTCTTGAAAGCGTCCAGAGAATTGGCCACTACCATCTGATGCAGAGAATTCCACAGATTCACAACCCTCTGTATGAAAAAGTTTTTCCTCATCTCCGTTATAAATGGTTTACCCCTTATTCTTAAACTGTGGCCCCTGGTACTGGACTCCCCCAACATCGGGAACATGTTTCCTGCCTCTAGCGTGTCCAAACCCTTAATAATCTTATATATTTCAATAAGATCCCCTAAATTCCAGAGTATAAAAGCCCAGCCGCTCCATTCTATCAACATATGACAGTCCCGCCATCCCAGGAATTAACCTCGCGAACCTACACTGCACTCCCTCAATAGCAAGAATGCCCTTCCTCAAATTTGGAGACCAAAACAGCACACAATACTCCAGGTGTGGTCTCACTAGGGCCCTGCACAACTGCAGAAGGACCTCTTTGCTCCTATACTCAACTCCTCTTGTTATTAAGGCCAACATGCCTTTCGCTTTCTTCACTGCCTGCTGTACCTGCATGCTTACTTTCAGTGACTGATGAACAAGGACTCCCAGATCTCGTTGTACTCCCCCCCCCCCCTTCCCAACTTGACGCCATTCAGATAATAATCTGCCTTCCTGTTTTTGCCACCAAAGTGGATAACCTCACATTTATCCACATTAAACTGCATCTGCCCACTCACCCAACCTGTCCAAGTCACCCTACACCCTCACTGCATCCTCCTCACAGTTCACACTGCCACCCAGCTTTGGGTGATCTGCAAATTTGCTAATGTTGGGGATCGCTGGTCGGCATTAACTCGGTGGGTTGAAAGGCTTGTTTCCATGCTGTATCTCTAAACTAAACTAAAGAACAAGAGAGGCATTTCTCTTCATAGATGCTGTGGAATCTTGGTGGCATGGGGTTCTGCCAGAGGAATCCACAAGCAGTCCAGCAGCAGAGCAAAATGGTAGATGTGGTATTTAATCCATTTGCATGGGCAAATGAGTACATGGTCAAAGACAACTGCCTGTAAGCAAGACTTTTTATTTGAGTTGCAAGCTTGGCTTAGGTGGAAGCATCCCTGTGAATGGAAGAAAAGAGTTCATTTCAACACATGTTCACAAAGCTATCTTCACACAGTCATATAAAAAGAAACGGGTAAAGAAAATGAAGGTATTTTTGAGCAATACATCAGTTCCATCCTGTTAAGTTTCAGGGGAACACACTAAGCAGTTTAACAATCGGTGTTCAATAACTGGCAGAGTTCATTGAAGAACAGCAGAATTGTGAACTAATACACAATAAAAAGAGCATAGCTACACAATTATTTTATGCTACTGTAAACTGAGGTTCAGCAATGTAAATAGCCATTACTATAAATATTCGACGTAAAGATATATATTAGTATCACTTACAGTGCCCTCCATAAGATTTGGTATAAAGACGCATCATTTATTTATTTGCCTCTGTACTCCACAATTTGAGATTTGTAATAGAAATAAAATCACATGTGGTTCAAGTGCACATTGTCAGATTTCAATAAAAGCCATTTTAATACATTTTGGTTTCACCATGTAGATATTACAGTAGTGTTTATACATAGTCCTCCCATTTCAGGACTCCATAATGTTTGGGACACAGCAATGTCATGTAAATGAAAGTAGTCATGTTTAGTATTTTGTTACATATCCGTTGCATGCAATGACTGCTTGAAGTCTGTGATTCATGGACATCACCAGTTGCTGGGTGTCTTCTCTGATGATGCTCTGCCAGGCCTGTACTGCAGCCATTTTTAGCTCATGCTTGTTTTGGTGGCTACTTCCCTTCAGTTTTCTCTTCAGCATATAAAAGGCATGCTCAATTGGGTTCAGATTGAGTGATTGACTTGGCCACTCAATAATTGACAATTTTTTAGCTTTGAAAAACTCCTTAGTAGCTTTAGCAGTATGTTTGGGATCATTGTCTTGCTGTAGAATCAACTGCCGGCCAATGAGTTTTGAGGCATTTGTTTGAACTTGAGCAGATTGGATGCATCTATACACTTCAGAATTCATTATGCTACTGCCATCAGCAGTTGTATCATCAATGAAGATAAGTGAGCCAGTACATTCAGCAGCCATACATGCCCAGGCCATAACACCCCCACCAACTATGTATAAACACAGCTGTAATCTCTACATGGTGAAACCAAGATGTATTAAAATACCCTTTAATAAAGTCTGACAATGTGCACTTTAACCACATGTGATTTTTTATTACAAATCTCAAATTGTAAATTGTGGAGTACGGAGGGAAATAAATAAATGATGGGTATTTATCCCAAACATTATGGAGGGCACAGTAGCTGAACAAAGTAACAGCTGGAAAATAAGGACACAAGACTTCAAAACCAGTATTAAATGTATGACTGTACATTTTATTTCTGCCACTAGATAAGTAGACTTGTAGTAATAGCACATTTCACATAGTGTTTACACAGTTTACTTACAAATATGAGCGTGCACAATCACGTCTGAGCACTTAATATCATATACCAGTGTACTTGTTGATACACAGTAATTAGGCATTACAATGCCTCAAAGATACAGCGAATTTTCAGAAAACCCATAACTCTTAAGAGCTCAGAGTTGTAAAGAACATGCTTTCCTTTACAGTTAAGATAAAATTGTACAGAAAAAATATACTTTTACAATATCCAATTATGAAATACAGGGAGCTCAAAAAAAGTTAGGCAGGAGGAGTTACTTTAGGTTTCAGCAAATTAAAAGCTACATTGAATCAGTACCTGTAAACCTACTCCAAATAAGTCAACTGGTTAAATACTATTTCAGCCTATTTTAGAAAATACAAATATAAAATCCAATAATATCCATCTCAATAGCAATGCACCCTGGTATTTATGTACATGCTATACCTAGTAAAAGACAAGTTCATACATTTTGTTGAGTTACCCTTAGGAAGATGAATACTGACCTTTGTCAGGAACATAATTTATATTTAAATGCCCCCTTCTAAGAACATGACAATTCTAAAACAATTAATATGCTAAATGTACAGCAATACAGTAATCACTAGACTGGGGAACTATTATCTACACACTGCCATATTCAAAAATGGTTTTTGCTGCATGAAGATCTCCTATTGACTTAATGTTAAATGTATTAGTATAGACCTAAAAATTACTAGCAATTGCATAATAGCAAGCAGCCATCTAGATTTCAAGTTCAACAAAATTGATGAAAACAAAATCAGAAATTGAGAACGAGATATGCAAATAAGGTTGCTCCATGAAAAACATGTTACGGAGATTTTAGTCCAGTAGAGTACTGCTTGTTGTAAAATAAAACTGAGTCAAAATGTGTTTTTAGTTTGGTCGCGTTGTTTTTGCAAGAGAAGAATCATTATACGCATCATGCTTTAAAATATTATCAGTGTTAACGTCTTCCTACTTCGCAACATGAAGTAGGAAGCCGTTGAAGTAGTTGAGTGCTAATCATCATTAAGTTAAAAGTAGAATCCCAAAGTGGCTGATTGCTCTAACACACATGCTTCTATCAGGAAAGCTTTCATTATTCTCACCATTCTGACAGGGTGGCATTCTGAATGAAAAACACCCGACTCTCCTCACTACAATCATAGCTCCTGCAGACAAAGGACAGAACTGATGGCGACTAGGGAAGGAACTAGGGCATTCTTGCCTCCTGGCTAGAATAGCATGTGCATCTCCAAGCATTTTGCAATGGAAGAAATGGGCAATGTTGAAATTCAAAATAGTTTTTACAGCTTTAATTACTATTAAAGGTGTAGTACTAATATAAAAAACTTTATGTCATGAAATTGCAAGTAAACAAGAACCTGTGCAAATTTATGTGGGGGATTGCCGTTGTTTTTATTTTTAAATTAAACAGCCAAATCACTTCTGCTGCAACCAAAGATAACTATCCACAGTTGTTAGACACAATGCTAAACAGGAATGTTGCTTCCTTACTAAATTGGAAGTTAGAATAGTGTTCGTAAATGTGTCAGTGAAATTGAATGCTTCATTTCCTGCTGCCATAAGGTACCTCAGGCATAGGACTATCTTTCTGAAATGATTAGGGAAACATCTGACTTGCTGCTTATGCTAATATCTAGCACTAGCAATTGTAAACTATCTTCCTTCATTGTATCTACAGCTTTGTCCAAATTATGGCAAATCTAGGGACATAATCCTTCATGCTGAATGGCTGGTGATCTATGTATTGAATTACATTTCTGAATGTAGGCATAATTATCTGAGCTCTTAAGGAAATCAAGCATTTTCAAATCATTTTAAGGTTATAAATAGCTTATATTGTTGCCGTGATCTTAAGCCTCCTAATAGGGAGTAGAATGTACTTTTACTAGGTGCTAATGAAACAAACACCAGATCAAATTTACAGCAGATTAATTCATCACAATCACATAATTTTAGGAAGCTGTTTGTGCCATTAGTAAAGAAAATGATGATTCAGTTACTGGGAAATTTTCTTTTGACGGCAATGAGATTTCTACCATTCCAGCACCAGTGCGAGGAAGATTCGCATTAACAACATGCCGCTGCAAGTGCTTGATCCAGTCTTCTTGGACAGAAAGCGGACCCCGGAAGACCAGATCACAAAACCTGCAGATAAGTAACAAAAACACAATTCTGAGCAATCTAGCATTTATGTTTTTATTTATACTGCAATGACTTTCAAACATTAAAAACAAATGACTTTTTTAAGTAGGATAGAACTGTAAATTCTGGTTTAAATCAAAGGTAGACACAAAATGCTGGAGTAACTCAACGGGACAGGCAGCATCATAGAAGGAATGGATGACGTTTCAGTTTGAAGAAGGGTCTCAACCCGTAACGTCACCCGTTCTTTCTCCCCAGAGGTGCTGCCTGTCCCGCTGAGTTACTGCGGCATTTTGTGTCCACCAATTTTTTTTTTAAATTCAAGACTGGGTAGCGGCACCTAGTGGTTAGGCCACTCTTGCTATGCGAACCCTCAGCCGTCGCGGGAAGGAGTCACGGGGTATAGGGGTGTGCCCTAGTATATAAGAACCGACCTTCCCTCTCTCTCTGTCTCTCTCTCTTCATGAGAGTGTCCTGCCACCTCAGCAGGAGCTCAGCTCGAGCCCATGAGGCAACAGCCTCCCAGCAATAACAATGACTATTATGTTAGAGTGCTAAACGTGCATGTATATCTAACCTACAATGCCTGAATAAAGAAACCATTTATTCACGATGTTTGTGCCTCTACAACTGTCAATTAAAGATTTTTAATATACAGAAAATTGCAATGATGAGTTCTTGTAACTAAAAATATTTAATCTTAAAAAAAAATCTTCAAATCACCACTTGGCAATATTGTTATTGAGATGTAAATCATTTTCTGAAGCAAGGGCCTGAAATACACTTGTAACCAAGCCTATTTACCTGCATTTGAGTACATAACCATCATCAAGAGACGGAACAAATAGGGAAGACTTCTTTTTGGTCCCAGACCGTGACCTTGACCTCTTTTGCTTGCAGTCAAAAGCTGAAAAAAGACAGCTTTAGGAATAGATATAATCTTTCTTGCAAACAATAACAAAGCATTTCATTTAGCCAGATATTAAGAAATTACAAAAAAGACTTCAAAAAAACCTCAATTTGTTACCAAATTTGCACAATTACAACATTTTTACTGCACCATATTTAGCTGGATGTTAACATTTACAAGAATTCTCCAGAAGACACCATTTAAGTATACATATAAGCACAATTTTAATTTATATCAAATTATTCAATTCAGTGATATTATTCCTCCACCAGCTGCAAGAGCTAAAGACATCACAATTTAGAAGGATGAGAAGGGATCTTATTAAAACATATAAGATTATTAAGGGTTTGAACACACTAGAGATAGGAAACATGTTGCCGATGTTGGGGGAGTCCAGAACCAGGGGCCACAGTTTGAGAATAAGGGGTAGGCCATATAGAACAGAGATGAGGAAATACTTTTTCACACAGAGAGTTGTGAGTGTGGAATTCTCTGCCTCAGAGGGCGGTGGAGGCTGGTTCTCTGGATGCTTTCAAGAAAGAGCTAGACAGAGTTCTTAAAGATAGCAGAGTCAAGGGATATGGGGAGAAGGCAGGAACGGGGTACTGATTGTGGATGATCAGCCATGATCACATTGAATGGCAGTGCTGGCTCAAGGGGCCGAATGGCCTACTCCTGCACCTATTGTCTATTGTCTATCAGGGGCGGCAAAGTGGCACAGCAGTAGAGTTGTTGCTTAAAGCGCCAGAGATCTGGGTTCGATCTTGACTACGGGTGTTGGCTGTAGGGAGTTTGTACGTTCTCCCCATGACCGCATGAGTTTTCTCTGAGAACTTCAGTTTCTTCCCACGTTCCAAAGGCATGAAGGGTCTCAACCCGAAACGTTATCCATTCCTTCTCTCCAGAGATGCTACCTGTCCCGCTGAGTTACTCCATTTTTTCTGTCTATCTTAGGTTAATTGGCTTGGTAAAAAACTGTAAATTTTCCCTCGTGTGTGTAGGATAGTGTTAATGTGCGGGGATCGCTGGATTGGAGTCAGTGCAACAACAGGTATGACTGGGTTCATAGGATGGGAAAAAACAAGAATCAACTACAATGCCAGTTCCTACTGCTGGAAAATCTGCAGGCGTAGACCAAGTTGGGTTTAATTGTAATGATGCACAAGAAAACATTACCCCCTACGACTCATTTCACACATTAAGAGTATCACCTGGGGTCAGTGCCATATCATGCCACTTCCGACCACAGGTAAATCTACAGGTGTGGTCCAGGTTGGGCTTAATTGATATGACGCACAAAAAATATTGCCTGTTATGATTCATTTCTTACATTAAGGTTATTATATGGGTCACTACTATCAGGCCATTATTACTAGTGATTATACCACACATAGGTCATCCTGCTTTTATGAGGTGGGACAAACATACCATGTACTATATCAGCAATAATAATCATGGCATTACAATTGTATCTTTCTCTCATTTTAATTAATTCTCCAATAATATATATTTTTAAGTTAACATATTCAAATCTTAAGACTAGAGAATGAATCTATTAAAATTATAAATAACCGTATTATTCACGACGAAAGAAAATAAATTTAAATGCACAGCCGGTCTGAACTAATGCAATCATTTTACTGTAATGAACAAAATAAACTGCTAAAATATTTTTCGAAATTAAAACATCTTAATTACACACATATCTAATAGGGATAGTGTTATTTGATCTGTCTCCAATATTTTAGTGTGCTGTTTCATATTTTATCTCAAATAAACAAACAAGTGTTCATAACATCTCATAAATGAAAACTCGTATTTCACAATAACTAAGGCAACATATAATTTTGAATATTACTAACAAAAATCAAAAGGTTCACATTAGTTGCAATCATCCACTTTCCTGTTAAATGGATTAGTGGAAGTTACAGTTCCAAGCTGAAACGTATTCTTGTTTATAGGATCACAACCTTGCGACAGATTTTATCCATACTTCTTACTGCAAACCTAACTCACTGGGCTGCAGTGTGAGATCAGAAAAAACTTGGTTTCATGTTGGGTCAAGGACTAATGTCAGCAAGTCCTTTATCCAACCCAAGCTGCTACTGCCTGCAAGTGTGGATTTAACATGAAGGGATGCTTCAGGATTCATGATACCAGACTGAGTGGGCATGCCACAACTTTAACAATGTTGATCAATCACCACAGTAAGAGGCATTAACTTCAATGCTAGTTAGCGATCGATCCACCATTTACAGATTTATTAAAAGCATCAAAGTTAACTATTTCAGATGTTATAAGGCCAGGGCTTGGCACTTTGTTACCTCAATATAAAATATTTTGCATGTTGTTTAAATCTTTTCCACAGAGCCTCTATAAAGAAAAATAATGAAAACTTACGAGTGCCAGTCAGATCCCCAGCTTGCTTTCTTCTTGCATAGACTCTGAGGTGATTTGCCAGGCTAACTGCACTTGTAAAGGTTGCATGACAATGGACACAAGTTCTTAACTTCACAGGATGTCCTTTTGACAAGAATGGAAAGTAATAATTTTAGCTAGATAAGTGCAATTTAATTGTATTTGCAGTCAGCGAAATTAAAACTTTTGGAAATTTGTACACCAGGACAATTTTGTAAATTTGCTTTTTGCATTTGATCAGTTTAATATGTCTTTTGTTTTTGCATTTAATTAATTCTACCCCCCACATCCCAAAATCGACTGGTTAATATACTAGAATTCCTGATGTGTTGGGTTGCAATGATAAGTGAAATGATTAAAAGTGATATCAGAACAGGGATTAATGATATTATACATCACCATCTATTCACAATCACTTCACTATTGTCACACATGATCTTTTAAGATATTTTCAACATATAAGGTGTATAAAGAAAGGGCTTTATTTATGATCCATAAGACACTGGACTGCTCTGAGAAGACAAGGCACTTGCTATACTGGAAGTCAAGCAGCACTGAAGCAAAGTATCGACAAAGTTGTAAACAGTGTTTACTCAGGTATTGAGAAAAGCTGTTCAGGGAATGAAGGGACTGTAAATGGCTCTTTTACTTCACATGAAATAGCTGATGAAGGCATGGGAGGTAAGGTGGTAAAATAAAGCAGACTGGTGAACAGCTGTTAAATACAACACTTAAATTAGTGCTTTTGTACAGTCATCACTTTGCATGTGCAGTCAATAATGAAAGCTAATGATATGTAATTCTGATGGCTGCGCTCAAACCTCTGCACTGAACAAAAGAATGGACCTACATCCAAGCAATTATATAAACAAACAGTATCCACTACAGTATGGATAAAATGTAACATTAAAAACATTAACAAATTTATAATCATGCATCCGTTATTACATTTTTTTAAATATGTAAATTATTATCGAAGCCAGCTGTTTATCCTGTTGTAGTTAGCTAGGCAGACAGCTATTTCAGGCTAATGCAAAACTTGGGAGGAAACTGACAGCTTAACTAGTGTGATTAGTTTGATTGGATTGCGAAAACCTGAAAACAGTGTCTTTTTCCTTTTCGGTCCTTTTCCCAACTGTGATTCATTCTGAATTAGTCTCTTAAACTTCACACATTCTTTTTTCAAAAAAACCAAAAATTAATTGTGGCACTAACAGGACATGTGTCCAGCTCCCATCATAACAGTCATAAAGAGGGAGATGTGTGATGACAAGGTAGTGGAGGGGATGATTACATCACTTGCCTGATGAAGTTTATGAGGCTTAAGCCATTTTAAATGATCCAGCTAATTCAAAATAATGGATACGTTAATCCCTACAAAGGGATTAAGTTGGGGAAAATGCCATTCAAAGCTAGACTGTAACGTTAAAGGAAAGACGCAAGGTGCATTGTGGTGCAGCATTGCGAGTATTGCAATCATTTTATTTTAAAGCTGACCACTATTAACATGTCACTGTTTTCTGCAGTCTTGAAAGTACGGGATCTTTGTTGCACCTTGACAACAATTGTTTGAGCTACAGTGTGTGAATGCTAAGTAGTAATACTATATTTAATGATTGACCTGGGAAACTCGAGAATCCAATTGAATGTTTTAGTTTTCAATTTCATTTGACATTGAAAATTGGTGACAATTTTGCCCATCTCTTACTGTCCAACGTGACCAGAAATGGGTAAAGGAATACAAGGTAAGGTTTGTTCCCAGATGTCATTCGCAGGAATTGTGTTTATTGTCCCTTGTTTCTGTAATGGACCTACAAACTACTTTCCTGCAACGGGAATAATTAAAAATTATTACGTGGCCCACTTGCAGAGTTTGTCTACAGATGAACTGAAAGGAAACGTGTCCTGCTCACATACACTGAAGGGTTTTGCCATGAGCATCGAAGAACATGAATGTGGAACTAATGAATGCCCCATCTTATGGTTTGTAAGTACCTGGATCATGCAGCAATCGCATCTGTTCCTGTTGGATGCAGATATGCACAGCCAATTGACCAATGCTATCTGCATAAAAACAACCCAGTTCATAAAATGTCAAGGCAATCACTTTCTCACCACAGGTGTGATATTCAATATCAGCCTCACCGGTAATGCAGAAATCACACACTGTGCTTCCCCCTTAAATCGAGCAATAAAGTAGATGACCCGTACTCTTACTGGAGCTAAGGCATAGTGCAATGTTATGTAATTTTCCTCTTTTAGAAGCTGTGGGATTCAGTTTGTTCCTCATCCTCTTAGCTAGTTATGAATCCCAATTATTACGTTTATTTAGAAACCCAGGATTTGCCATTGGCACCACATCAAAAAGTTATTAGATCACCTTCTGCAAAATGGTAAGTCAATTTCAGCAGCCAACACAACCTAAAATGCAAAAATCAACAGACTCGCAATTTGTCCAAGACTGGGTGGAAATGCTTCAGGTGAATGTGGATAATTTATAGGTCTATTGATTAAAATGACAACACAATCCCGATATTTGACATCTGGGACCAAACATTAACTTACAATAAGAATGACTTTCCCATTTCATGTTACATTCAAAACTGCCGGGAACATGAATGAAAGGTAAAAGACGGGCAGAACTGTTAACAATTTGCAATGTTGAAAGCCGCCACATTATCTTGTTTAAACTAAATCATGTCTTTCAATACCCAAAAAGGAAACATCAATGGTCTCCCAGGAAAAGTTTGATATTAACCATAAAACTGGTCAACCAACAAGGTTTAATGCACTTCACTTCCAAAACATGTGTACATGCATCTACATTTTGAAACACCTTTATATATTCCATCCCCTCAATGTCTGCTTCTTTCAGACTTTTATACAAACCTGTTTGATAGGTTACATCTGCACTTGTCATCGGCTGCAACGATGCACTAGGCTGCAGAACTGAACTGCTAAACTGTGGCGGAAAGGGCCGTCTGTGATTAGGCAGTTGTTTTTTTGCAGTTTGAATATAACCTCGTCCTGGCTGAGATTTTGTTGGTGATGGCGATTCCTCTCCAAATTTATTCTTAAGAATTTGCATTAGAGAACTTGACTGTTCATGTGCCTCACTATATTTTCTTGAATGCAGGTAAGGGAAGTCATTGTGCAAGTCTGATCGTGTTGAGGACAAGGATTTTGTGTTCATCTCGTTTTGCTGCAGTTTTATGGTTATACCATTTGGAGCAAGAAATAACCCATCACTTGTTGCAAATTTCTGAGATACAAATGGCTTATATCTAAATTGTTTGCTGCTTAATAACTTTGCAATATTTTCAGCTTCTGCTTCATTTTGCATCATTTCAGTCAAAATGCTGAGTGGGGATTTGTGAGCTTCCAGTTCCGTTTTCCCCAACCTCTTTAGGTGACCACGGACATGGTTGGACAGGCCAACCTTTGTGTCAAACCAACCACCACACAGAGGACAAGTATTCTCAGTTGACGATCCAGACTTTACTTCTGTGGAAACAAAACATGAACGAGATTACCAACCTATTTAATGTACACAATGGAATCACGTGGCTTCTGAAATGCAAAAAAGACTAATCAATTAGTTCAGATTAATAATGTGAATACAATTAATTTAAAACATTTAATTTAATGGAATCATTAACAGCAAAGTCATATTTATTTCTGCCAACAATGTGTTTAATAAACTATTTGTTTAATAGAGGGCAACATTTTAAATACACACATATAAAATAATTAGTTTCCTTTAATATTTCAATCTGACAAGAATAATTAAGTACATATTGCTAACATGATGGTTCTGAAACATCTAGATTATTAATAACAAATCACAGTGTGCAAGGATTACTACAGCTTAAATTCCAAATTTTAAATCGCAACTTGTATCGATTCTCAGGATCTTTGCTTAGTCTAATAGAGCATGTCACTGGAATCTTGTTTCTGGATCAAAATCTATTAGAAACGTAATGCAGAAAACAGTGCTGATTTAAAGTATACAATATTTCTATGCCTTTCTTTTACTTTGCTCTACTCAACATTATCAAGGTATCCATTTATTTCATTTAACTAAATCGGTGACAATGATTGCACCATGATCCTTATATTACTTTAACAATTTTCTAAATTCTTCTCTATATTCCCAATTTTCACTCCTTATTTCTTGTTTCAAGCATTCATCTTTTAGTTTGCTGCAGTCAATAATTTCAAACTTATGAACTAATAAGTTAAAGACTAATTTCCCTTCTGATTTTTTTTCTTTGTTTTTTACATTATAATCACATTTTTTTGTTTGCCCTTTCTCAGTTTTTAACAAATTGACATGTTGAAATGCTACACGTTAATTTGTTTAGCTGATAAGACAGTCAAACTAAATCTTTATGAAAGTAACAAGTAAAACTGAGGCATAAGAGGAGCATGACGTTTGTTCCCTATAATTGGAACATACAGTGCATTCAGAAAGTGTTCAGACCCCTTCACTTTTTCAACATTTTGTTACGTTACAGCCTTATTTTTAAATAGATTAAAAAAAAATTTAAATCATCAATTTACACACAATACCCCAGAATGAAGAAGCGAAAAAAGGTGTTTAGAAATTCATGCAAAGTAATTAAAAATAAATATCTGATATATCACATTTGCAATGACACTCAAAAGTGAGCTTAGGTTCATCCTGTTTTCATTGATTATCCTTCAGCTGTTTCTAGAACTTGATTGGAGCCCACCAGTGGTAAATTAAATTGATTGGACATGATTTGGAAAGGCACACACCTGTCTATATAAGATCCCGCAGTTGTCAGTGCATGTCAGAGCAAAATCCAAGCCATGAAGACAAAGGAATTGTCCGTAGACCCCGAGACAGGATTGTGTCAAGACACAGATCTGGGGAAGGGTATAATACAATTTCTGCAGCATTTCAGGTCCTGAAGAGCACAGTGGCCTCCGTCATTCTTAAATGGAAGAACTTTGAAACCAGAAGGACTCTTCATAGGGCTGGCCGCCCGGCCAAACTGAAGGTTAGGAGTTAACTGAAGGAGAAGGTTAGGGAGGTGACCTAGAATCCGATGGTCACTCTGACAAGAGCTCCAGAGTTCCTCTGTGGAGATGGGAGAACTTTCCAGAAGGACAACTATATCTGCAGCACTCCACCAATCAGGCCTTTATGGTAGAGTGGCCAGACGGAAGCCACTCCTCAGTAAAAGGCACATGACAGCCCGCTTGGAGTTTGCTAAAAGGCACCTAAAGGACTCTCACAGACTATGAGAAACAAGATTCTCTGGTCTGATGAAACCAAGATTGAACTCTTTGGCCTGAATGCCAAGCGACTCGTCTGGAGGAAAACAGGCACCGCTCATCACCTGACCAATACCATACCTACGGTGAAGCATGGTGATGGCAGTATCATGCTGTGGGGATGTTTTTCAGCGGCAGGAACTGTGAGACTAGTCAGGATCGAGGGAAAGATGAACAGAGCAAAGTACAGAGAGATCCTTGATGAAAACCTTCTCCAGAGCGTTTTGGACCTCAGACTGGGATGGAGGTTCACCTTTCAACAGGACAATGACCCACAGCACACAGCCAAGACAACGCAGGAATAGCTTCATGACAAGTCTGTGAATGTCCTTGAGTGGCCCGGCCAGAGCCTGGACTTGAACCCGATCGCACGTCTCTGGAGGGACCTGAACATTGCTGTGCATCGATGCTCCCCATCCAACCCGACAGAGCTTGAGAGGATCTGCAGAGAAGAATGGGAGAAATGACCCAAATATAGGTGTGCCAAGCTTGTAGCCTCATACCCAAGACCTGAGGCTGTAATTGCTGCCAAAGGTGCCTCAACAAATTACTGAGTAAAGGGTCTGAATACTTATGTAAATGTAATATTTCAGTTATTTCTTTTTAATTACTTTGCAAACATTTCTAAACACCTGTTTTAGCTTTTTTATCATGGGGTATTGTGTGTAGATTGATGATAAAAAATGAATTGAATCCATTTTAGAATAAGGCTGTCACGTAACAAAATGTGGAAGTGAAGGGGTCTGAATACTTTCTGAATGCACTGTATCTAAATTAAAAACTGCTATGAATCACAGAAATATAGTAAAAAGATGCTGCAGAGCAGACATGTCAGAAACAACAATCTCATTTTGTGGAGCTGGTAGCTCTCACATAACACCAGAAACCCCAGTTCATTCCTGATCTCAGGTCATAGAGTGACACAGTGTGGAAATAGGCCCTTCGGCCCAACTCGCCCACACCGGTGAACAATGTCCCACTTGCCTGCGCTTGGTCCATATCCCTCCAAACCTGTCCTATTCATGTAACTATCTAACTGTTTCATAAATACCAAAAGCCTTTTTGACCACCTTATCTACCTGCGACTCGACCTTCAAGGAACCATGCACCCGTACTCCTGGATCCCTCTGCTCTAAACTACCCAGAGGCCTACCATTTACTGTGTAGGTCCTGTCCTTGTTCGACATCCAAAAATGCAACACCTCACACAAATTTCATCAGCCATTCCTCCCCCCACCTGGCCAATCGATCCAGATCCTGCCGCAATCGTTTACAACCCTCTTCACTATCTGCAAAACCACTAACCTTTGTATCATCAGCAAGCTTGTTAATCTTGCCCTGTAGGTTCTCATCCAAATCATTGATGTAAATGACAAACAGTAACGGGCCCAGCACCGAACCCTGCGCCACACCACTAGTCACACGCGTCTAGTCTGAGAAGCAACCTTCCACCATCACCCTCCGCTTCCTTCCATGGAGCCAATTTGTTATCCATTCGGCTATCTCTCCTTGGATCCCATGCGATCGAACCTTCCAGAGCAGCCTACCATGCGGAACCTTGTCGTACGCCTTACTGAAATCCATGTACACATCTACAGCTCTGCCCTCATCAACCTTTTTGGTCAAACTTTCAAAAAAAATCAATCAGTTTAGCGAGACATGACCTCCCACATACAAAACTATGCTGACTATCCCTAATCAGCCCTTGCCCATCCAAATGCCTGTATATCCTATCCCTCGGTAATACAGAGGAGAAATAATCATTTAGCACCTTGCCTATCACCTGTGGCTCGACACAGGTGGCCCCTTTGATTCCTGAGAGGTCCCACTCTCTCTCTAGTTACCCTTTTCCCCCTTATGTATTTATAAAATCTTTTGGGATTGTCCTTAATGCTTACCCGCCTGAGCTATCTTTTTGCCCTTCTGATTTATTTTTTTTTAAGTTTATTCTTTAGTTCCCGAAATTCCTCCAGGGATACACTTGATCCCAGCTGCCTATACCTAACGTCTCAATTTCCCTCGTCAGCCAAGCTTCCTTACGTTTGCCTGCTTTGCCCTGCACTCTAAGGGGACGTACACATCCTGAGCTTTTTTTAGCACCTTTTTAAAAACATCCCACTTGGCCGATGTTCCTTTCCCCTCAAATAACCTGCTCCAGTCAACTTGAGCGAGACCTTCTCTCAAACCCTCAAAGTTGGCCTTGCCCCAGTTGAGCATTTTAACACGTGGACCCTCTCCATCCCTATCCATAACTATCTTAAACCTAATCGAACTGTGGTCACTGGTCCCAAAAGGCTCCTCCACACACACACTTCATTAACTTGTCCATCCCAATTTTCCAATACTAGATCCAGAGTTGCCCTCTCACAAGTGGGGGCCTCCACACACTGCTCAAGAAATCACATACTGCTCTAATACAACAACCTTATTTGACCTGCAGCTGTCTGCAATCTCCCGGCACATAATGTTCTTCTAATTCCCATGGATTATTTGGGGGTCTAACCCTAACCCTTTTTTGTTCCTCAGCTCCACCCATTTTGCCTCACTAGACAAACTGTCTGTAATGTCACCTCTGAACAGCTGTAACATCCTCCATAACCAACAATGCAACCCCCCTCCTCTTTTTACCTCACCTGTCTCTCCTGAAGCTCCTGTACCCCGCGATATTGAGCTGCCAGTCCTGCCCGTCCCTTAACCAGGTTCCAATCATGGCTACAACGTCCTAGTCGCTCGTACCTATCCATGCCCTAAGCTAATCTGCCTTACCCGTCAGGCCCCTTGCATTAAAATACATGCAGTTTAAACCAACCCCCCTTCCTCGCTCTCCGCCTTTCACCTGCTCTTCTGTCCACTAACCTTTCCCACACCACCCTCCATACCAACCTCTAGCCTCTCACATGCCTCTGTCTTGCACGAGATCCCACCCCCCCTGCCAATCTAGTTTAAGCCCTCCCTGAAAGCAAGAGCAAACCTTCCCGCTAGGATGTTGGTCCCCCTCCAGTTAGGTGCAGCCTGTGTGGAGTTTGCACGTTCTCCCTATGTCCAATTAGGTTTCCTCCGGGTGCTCCGGTTTCCTTCTAAATGCCAAAGACGTGTGGGTTTGTAGGTCAAATGGCCTCTGTAAATTGCTCCTAGAGTGTACGGAGAGGATGTGAAAGATCACATAGAACTAGTGGTCAATGATCGGGGTAGGTTCGTTGGGCCAAAGGGAATGTTTCCACGCTGTTACTTTAAATTAATCAATCAAATTGTGCAATTATTATTTTATTTTAAACAGATGCTGCCAACAAACTCTCAAATCATGTATCAGGACGACATTAGTAGCCATTCAACCACGAGATACTTTAATAACTCCACCCAATAATTCTCTTACTAACCTTAAGTAAAAAGAAGGGAGTATCAAGGTCAGCAAAACTTTACTGGAGTGCATCCATGATGACCATCTCATATAACAGAAGACTCATCAAATTCTTTCATTTAACCCAGGACTTGTACACAATATAATTTAGCATATATCAATTGGGGGAGAAACAAAGTAGAATAAACTTGGAACCCCCAGTCCAAGTTATAAAAATATAAAAAGCCAAAAATCAATCAATCAGCACCAAGATGAAATAAGCCAATAACCTGGACCAGAACTGACTGGAGAAATAACTGACAATATTGTATATTTGTGTAACTTTGCGCAGATTCGTTTTTTTTCATCGTTTTCAATAAGTGTAAATAAAAAGTCCTACCAATTGAAAAGTATGTGGTTTGTAACGGGGGATATAAAAGCTAACATGATTGTGGAATATCACCTTAGTGGATCTGGGTTTCAGGATTGTGGAAGCAGAGGGGAAGAAAAGGAAGAGTTACCAACACTTTGTTAAACAGGGTAGAAAGCATGCACATTTATGTTATTCTCCATTGAATTTGAATTTTTTTTGGGTAGTGGATGTAGAAAGCTGGAAAGAGCACACTCCGGCCTATTTTTTGCTGGATTCAACACTTACGAATCAATTCTCTGAAAAAGACAAGATAGTTGTTTTTTAAATGTTATAACAGTGGTTAATTATCACTGCATTGCGGTTGGCAGCATACAGTCATCGCAAATTTTCTGGTAGAATTTATTAGAGAATTAGAGAATAAAGGCAGGTGTTCACAATCCTGACTTGATTCTTACCTAACAAAAATTAAATTAAACTCTCTTTAAATGCGTGGAGTCACATTTGTACTGAAAGGGTGTAGCACTGCTGGCAATTCTGGCCTTTGGGTGAGATTAAACAAAAGTCACATCCACTTTCTCAGAAGAACTTAAAGCACACCACAATATTATTATGAAGAAGTGTGGGGGTGAGATATCCATCCCTTCAATGCTGGGCAATTTATCTTGCAAGCATCATTATAAAAATCAGTCACATCCATTTCACCATTTATAAGAGCATGCTTTCCAAAATACTTTGTTGGCTGTAATGTGCTTTGGAAAGTCTGAAATTAATGCATAGGGAACAATATAGATGTATTTTTATGCCTTTTCTAAGGACAGAAACTATTTGGCACTTTAATATTTAGTTGGTATAAGTACTCAGATTTCTCAACAAACATAAAATTGGAGTTCATTGCTTTTTCCAAATGTCTTGCAGGACTTGAGAAATTATCTTCAAGTCTAATTTGCATGACCTCCCCTAATTGTCAGTCCACATCTATTTCCCACAAGTTCATTCATGAAGGATAGACTAGAATTGGTGCCTGAATCATGCTATAGTAACATTCCGCTACTTCTCTTTTTGATTTTAGTAGAAGAATGCCTTAACGGCACCATATTTCGGTCAACAGTTGGTCTGATGTTATTTCTTGATGCTATGTCGCTGGAAGACTAAAGGGCCTGTCCCACGTGGGCATCATTTGCGCGTCACGCAGGTGGCGCGCGAGGATTTTGAGAATCCCAAATTCCTGGGGTGCCGGGGTGCCGCGCCTAGTCTCACGCTACCCTGCCTAGTCTCACTGCACGCCATGCGCGTGTAATGCATGCCTTGTGCACGTCTTGTGTCGTGACGCGTAAATGATGTAGCGTAAATGACGCTCAAATAACGGCCAAGTGGGACAGGCCCTTTAAACCACTCTCTTCAGCTAAGGCGGCTATAAGAAAACCATCTTAAATTACATGTATAGGAAGGAACTGTGGATGCTGGTTTAAACTGAAGATAGACACAAAAAGCTGGAGTAACAGCGGGACAGGCATCATCTCTGGAGAGATGGAATGGGTGACACCTTTGCATCATCACTCAATTAAACCACAGAAGGATTTAGATATAAGAGTAATTTTGCCTTTGCATGGCCATTGCCATGTATTTCCAGTAAGCGATGCACTTTCGCATACATTACAATCCTGATGGCTTTCTTCTCTTAAAAGACATTAAGGTCCATTGTGTGTCCATCACTGCTTTTCTACTGTCTCAAATGGGACAGCAAACAGCACAACCTAGTGGTTTGAACTTATGCCAAAGTCTTTAACTTTACTAGTAGGTCTTTAACTACTCCAGATCAATTTTGAAATCACAAATATTTTAGTACGGTAATGAAAAAAAAAAAATCAAATAAATGATTCCCAAAAGGAAAGCGAGTAAACAGGAATTACAAACTAAAATTCTCAAGAGAAATGTGAAACATCAAAAAACATCAAAGATTTCTGGAGAAAAAAAACATACAATTTGAGGGTAAATATATTTCAACTAATCTTTAAACTGAAAGAATAAACGAGATAGGCACAACGGTTTAGATTAGATTTTCTTTTAGTTCTTCAGTATATTTTATGACTCATAAAATATGTTCTAAACACCTTCCCTTTATTAAAATGAAATGAGTGAACAATTTAAGGTATTGGATAGTTTTGTTTTTAATCTGTGTAAGAATCAACCTTCAATCGCATTGCAGACGAGTGGTAGTATATAGGTCCAAATTGCATTCCTGTTCATTTGAAAGGAATATTCAAACTCCTTTTGTCAGTAATTTAAGTTATCAGTTAAAAAAAAAGTAATCCTTAATATACCAGAGATCTCATATTGAAACATATTTGCTCTCAAGTACATTGGGTACATCGATCATATTGACAAGTTCATCTTTAAAATTTCTTCCTTGATGCTACCATAATGATCTTTGATCCATCAACTGAAGCAGAAATGATCTCAATGCCATTCTTGCTTAATCAGAGAGTTATTTCACGAACCTGTGCATCTTCAAGTTACGATCTGTTACTGTCAGCAACTCTATGCAATACAGAATTATTCTTCAGTTGAAATTCTTTTCAGTTAGTTTTTATGAGGAAGTCATTGGAAGTCATAAGTTTCAGATCCTTATACAGTTGATTCCTACAGAGGATTTTGTTGGTCCTATGACTGGAAGACATCTTCTGTTTAATTATTAAACCTCTCTTTTATCTGGTCTTATTGCATCCATTGAAGATCCTCTGAAATACGGTCTACTTTGAACATCTGAACGGATGTCTCTGGTCGTTTAATATGCTTTTAAATGCCTCATAATTACTGTCACCATACTTGAGATATCTTTAACAAGATGTGTGCATTTCTCACTACAGTGTTCAGAAGTTAACAAAAGAATTAGACAATAAAATGTAAATGTTAATTTTACAGACAAATAAATGAAGCTTACCTTTCTTTATTCTCCTAACAGGAGCATCACTTTTTTTGATCCGTCGCTTCTTATCATTGGACGCAATTTGCTCTGGTGGAACTAGATGACGAGCATCATAAGTTAGGCCAACTCTATAAAGATGTCCTCGTACATGATTTGACAAGCCAACGCCCGTGTCAAATACAGCTGGACAGTATGGACATGGTCGCTTCTCAGTGTGAAAATCAGTCCAATTGTAGGTTATATTAAGTGGAGCATCATGCTGATAAACAACTGGATCCACAACTTCTAAACATTTAACATCATTATTGATATGAAAATCTTCATTAACAAAATGGTTGGGAGTAACATGATATTCTGATGAGTAAAGGCTTTGGTTACCGTAGTCATTGCTGCCATAATCATGAATGTCATTATGAAAATCATCAAAATCATCGTCGTCTTCGCTCTCATCGTAAGTATCAAAATCATCATCATCATCAATGCCATTTTCATCAACTAGTTGTACTTCAGTACTGAAGTACTGAGTTTCTTTATCACCAATATCAAAATCATTATCAGAAATAGTTATTGCAGTAGTATCAATCATACAGTTAGCAGTTTCAACAACATCGCTTTCTGGTGAGTTTCCTTCACCATCACATTCTAATGCATTTGCACAGGGTTCAAGTTTATTCAAAATGACAACAGGTGCTTTGTGAAATACATCTGGATATTGATCCAAAATATCATTGCCAACAGAGACACTAACCATGACATCCTTAACAGATTTTCTAACTGATACAGCTCCAGCATCTGAACAGTCTGTATCTCCTGATATTTCTTCAGCATCAGATTGATGAAAGTTCAAAGGCGATTGTGCATCTGTATGGTTTATTTCTATTAATGCAGATGAAGGAAACAAATCTTTCACATTCCTTACATCATTTTCAGATTTCACATGATTCTGATAACAAACTGCATGATCCTTCGACAACAGGATTTCCCTGTTCCCTTTGTCATCAACATCTCCCTGCTTTCTAATATGATCTTGATGCAGGAAACTAACCTTTTGTTTACCAGTGTTTAATCCTGTCAGAATCTTTATGGAGGATTTACTATAATCTATTACAGAATCAGGTGAACGGTGTATACTTTCTGTGGCTCTATAGCATGGCTTCTGAGTAATAGCGCTACCATTGCCCTTGTACAATCCTGAAAAATTCCCCAGTGAATCAGGAGCTTCAAAATCCCTTTTTATACCTCCCCTTATAATAGGTTTGTTCAGATATTCAGACTTTTGCGATGCTGCCTTGTTGTCACTCAACAAATTAAATGGTTTTGAGCTCAAGCCAGGTATTTTTATTCCATGTTCATTTTTATGTTGAATATGATAAAGACGTTGATGCAAGTATTTGACATGCTTTTTAAAGATACTCCTAACTGGTGTGGTAAAAGGGCATTTCCTACATACATATATACCTCCTGTTTTACAGTGACTTATTACATTTTCCAATGATACACCTTTCAAAGGTTTTTGAATGGATTTGTTAATGACCGCATCATGAATATATATTTGGTGTCCTTCAAGCTCATCCATTGACGCTGCCATGAAGTTGCATTTATCACAGCAGTAGTATCTTTTGTCCTTCTCATGTGTTTTAGCATGTTGCACAAATGTTTTAGGGCAGTTTGTGCCAAATACACATTGAGGACATTGTAATTTTGCATTACGGCCTTCATCCTGAAATGTGCGGAGCTCACGAATTTCCTCCATCAATCTCTCTCTTTTTTCTTGGTGAAGACTCCGATGCTTTTGGAGAGGTGCACGGTCACGAAATGCAATTCCGCATTCTTTACATATATATGGTCTTGGCAGATTTGTTTTACTGTGCCCTTCTAAATGATATATCATATGTCTCTGCAAATGCTTCTTTTCCCTGAAATTGACATTACATTTAGTGCAGGGGTAAAATGAAGGTTCTGTCTCGGTATCATCATCTGATGGCGACTCAGAACCAGTTTGGAGATCATCTATCGGTATCGCACTACCTGGAGGAAAAACTGTTGAACCAAAAGGTAAAGTTTCTTCTACATATGCAGTTGCAGCAACATTTGTTCTTGCTGCTTCTAGGTTTTTTACAGGAAATTTATAATCACTGAAGATTAACTGTTTAATTGCTTCCACCGTTTCTTTGGGAAGGTTTGATCCTTTCTCGCCAACAAGATTTTTTTTGGCAGGCAAGTATTTTGGTTTTACAACTGAAACCTTTGCTTCACCATGTTCCATCCCCTCCAAATTAATTGCAGATTTGTTAGGTATGAGGTGTATGTCTGGATTTTCCAGTTCAGAGAAATCCACCATCTGAACAATGTCCATTTTCCGTTTCCTTTTTCTTCCATACACCAGATTTGATTGGACTTGAGAATTTCCATCAATGTGAACCATCTGATCATCCTTTTCTTTTCTTAGCAGAAACTGCATGAATTCTTTTTCAGGGTCCCAATTAAAGCCAGCATCATCGAAAGTTTCCGATTCAGCGACATGAATATCAGAAGAACTTAACATTCTTTTACCCTTAATATCTTTTGTCTTTTCACTCTCTTGACAATATAACAACTGGCTTGTAGAAGCACCATTTGACTGGACAGTAGACGTGCGGTCCGCGATTGGCAAAGGACTCATCATTTTAGACTGTGTATTAACTTGACCCTGAAAAGGCACTAATTTGGGGACCAGCAAGAAGACAGGGGCTGGTGCTACCGGCTGAACTTTATCTGGATTGCCAGATGATGTTGGACCCTGAACAGACTGAACAAAGTGACATGATGGGCTAGAATCTGCAACTGACTGGCACAGAGATTGAGAAGTGCTTAAGGAAACATCAGCCTGCTTTGTGCTGGAAGATTTAGTTGTGGAGGATTGTGGAACTACATCTCTCACAGCAGTGACTGTAGGCAAGGTAAGTTTTGCATTCGAAACAGTAGGAGCACCAGTTTGCATAAACACAGTCTGCTGGGTTCCACTTAAGGCTTTTATAGAACTGTTCCTGGACAGATGTTTAGACAAGTTTAAAATATTGCTATATGGAACTGACATTTGATTCTCTGTTAAGGTCTGAGGTATACTTGTGGTAACAGTGGTTGATGGGAGGTCTTTTTCATCTCCAAATCCGCTTTTAGCACCAGGAGAACTAATATGGGTCTTCATGCTATCTGTATTATTCATCTTCAATCCAGATGCTTCAAATTTGTTAATCCTGCCAATAATAAAAAGAACGGTTATTGCACATGTATAAGAACAAAGTAAAATCTTTTTTCTCCCCATCATGAATATTAATGACACTGATGTTCTTAAAATTCAATAACTCTAAAAATTAAAATGGCTGCAAGGAACAATACAATTATTATCAGTAATAAAACAATGCACAAAGGCAAGTTATATTTTTTGCGGTTACAGCATTATCAAGGTTCAAGGCAGGCCTTTTATGCTTCAATGCAATAAAATCACATCCATAATAGAGATCCCCAAGACAAGCGTATAACCCAGAGGCTTTGGGTTAACCTGGTAAGCAAACCTATAATAAATTTAAATGCCAATTAAATTATAATCTTGCTGAACACTAAAGTGTGTGCTCCTTATACTACTTTATTCCCTTGGTATATTACAAATTGTGCATTTGTAGACACAGAAAAAAGATAATACTTTTTTTTTACACAAGAATCTGCGTAAATATAAAATAAATTTACAGTTTTCTATTGGTGATCTATTGTGTATTATATAAACAGAATGGAATCAAATGTTGGTAAATTATGAAATAAGTTTAACCTATAAGCCATCACAGGCTTATAAATCATTCAAAATTTTGAGAATACATTCAATTATATATTATTCAAACACTGCTCAACTGAATCCTTAAAACAGACAATTACATTTTATTTATAACATTTTACCTTAGTTTAACTATATGAATAAAATAATTATAAAGACTTAAATCAACTGAGTTAAAAGGTGCAACTGCTTCATCAACCAAGAGATTAGTGGTTTCAACAACTATTACATCTACATCTTGTCTGTTGCTGAAGAAAAACGATTCCTGCTGTCGTTCTCAAATACTGGGGACTTTAATTATGTGTGAAGAATCAAAATTCCACACATTTTAGTTACAACCTTCCTGTTTCCCCTTCAAAACTCTCAGCTGCTGCTAAAATTGACCAATTTCCATGGGAACAAAATACACTTCCAATGAGATCATATTCAATGTTATCACTCTAAAATGGTGCTAAAACAGTTCCCAGCATGAGTCTCTGTGTTAAATACGCAGCAGAAGCTAAGGGGTGGGCACGTACAAACAGGTGCTAAGAATCACGACTGAAAATGTCAATGAATAGGAAAACAAGCCTGGAAATGCTATAATGTTTGTCTCATTTACCTTAACTGATTTTAATCAATATGAGCAACCTGTACAGAACAAGTGCTGTAAAATTAATTGCTGTGACAGTGAGCAATGGGAGTTTTATAACACATCCTTCCTTCCAAAAGCTCTCATTTAATTTGTAATCAAACAAAAAAAAATAACAAGCATTTAAAACCAGCTGAAACACACACAGAAATGGTGAAAGCTTTAATTTCAAAATGACTCTGGTGTCCAAGATCCATAGCCAAATGTATGCTCAGTTAATTTAATATGCTGTACCTGAACTAGCTTTTCTCAACAGGAAGCAACGTTGCTAACGAAGTGGTAAATTCAGTGTTAATGAGTGGTGGCTTCACTGTTACCACCTCAGAGGTAAAACCTTCCGTGCTCCATATTCTACCCATCTGTTCTGGTGTTAGGGGTTCAAAGAAAGAACAGACGTTTCCCACTTAAAGCAAACTTCGGCGGTACCCTCTGAACAGCAGGATGGCAAACCCTCACAAAATCACGAATGGTCTCAGATTGCTGTTCTCATCATTAGAAGTTTTATATTTACAGCTCTATCTACAAGTTACAGAGACAACACATCCAAGTCCTATAACTTCACAACCTTATGTGCTTTTAAATCAATGTCCGGGGCTGTAGGAGGATGAAATCATCTAATTAAATTTTGTAAGGATAATAAAAATCAACAAAATTAAAAGATACCAGTGCAATATAAACATAAAGCAGCAGTATAAATTCTTTGTGCACTCATTATTGGGGTGTTTGACAAGTCATTAAATTCACAAATTACAACATAAAATATTGTTGAAAATGCAGACCTTGCAGCATGTGCTGCATTCCCTTTAATACAGCTATGAATGCAGATACCTTCCTAGGTATGCATCCAAATCACAAACAGAACTCAGACTCATAAACAAAACATGTATATAAAGGTCAGAATTTTTTATTCATTATGATAAGAGACCATAATGAAGTTATCCTTATTGACTTTCCTTAGAAATCTCAAATGTCAGTATTTTTGCAAACTATCAGCACTTGCTATAACACCCATATTGCACTACATCTTGAGGGTAATGCAGAAAAAATGAGGTGATAATTGCATATTAACATAATTATTCTGTAATCCCTTTGAGCAGCCTTCCTGGGTCATTTAGTAAAGCAGATTAAGTACAACCTTTCTGTCATGAGAGCTATGTTGCCCACTTTTTGTCCTCTAACAATTATTTATGATGGAATAGTAATCTAAAATTAAATAAACATGGTTTGCTTAAAGGGCAATTTTATGATTATTTTTGACTAATGTCAACAAAGAATCCATGCACAAATTGATGAAATGATTCAATAAAGTTAGTACAAGCAAATACTTCAACAAGTCATTGTAATACTGATCATCACATATATCAATTTATAGTTACGTCTCAATATTACATGTATCAATGCGTTTCATAAAATTAAGGGCAAACTGCACATTGTAATGTTCAATTAATAAGATCAATGTAATAAAACACACATTTGGAAGCTACACGACATAATGCTCATCGCCTCTATTTTAAAACTTATTTTTGCCTTTTAGACAAATTTCAACCTGCTGCATCATTCCTCTGAAAGTCGCCATGACATAGTGTTGGGGTTGAGCTATGATTAAGTCTTTATAACAAAATAGTTTGGAATGTCATCTATTAGTTTTCTTCAGCATCAAATCGAACACTAGCTCAGGCACAGTGATCCTGGTAACCAGTATGTTCCGTTCTCCTTCCTTCTCTATCCTGCTTGATAAAAATAACAGAATAGTCATGCATAAATTATCATGCTGACACTGCAATGATCAGTATATTGCAGATGGCGTCTTAAAGAGCCAGTGAGGTGAAGACCTGGGTCCCATCCATACACAGCAGAAACAAACTGCCTGAAGCTGAACTCGATAACTAGAATATGGTGTGTTGGAAGGTTCTTCAATTAATTTTTTTTACTTATTTAAAATTGGATACATCTATTGCTGTATCATTACTTTTCTGACCTACTAACAACGAAACACCATGATACAAGAATGAGTGATGAAAAGCAAATAAAGACACAAAAAGCAGCTAATAAAACATGACTGGCAGTCATCCATGGTTTTCAAGAACACAAAAGGAGTACAAATGTGGACAAAAGAGGAATGAGATTATTTGGTCAGGAAGTAAGAAATCTCATCTTAAGAATTGTCTTGGCATCTAGGATAACCTCCTTCCATTCCAGTATAGTGAATTTTAAGGTCGCTGACGAGGCTAATAGGACCAGCACATTCTGCCATAAGTAGGAGATGCCTTAAAACATAGTTAATATTTTATATGTTATTCGTAACTGCCACTATATGTCATGTTGTCACTTGCAGGCGGAGCACCAAGGCAAATTCCTTGTATGTGAATACTTGGCCAATAAACTTATTCATTCATTCATTCATTCATTCATTCATTCAGGTGAACAGCATTGAAGCTTCTTCCGCTGCTTATGTTTCTGTACATTCCCAGTAAAGGGATTTGAGGTTCTCAAATCCATTGCAAATGCTCCCTTGCATTTTAAATGATCATGGGCCAGGTTGTAATGTCCCCACCAAAATCATGAGTTGCGGAGGGCTGTCCAACTGCAAACATGTTTTTCTTGAACCATTTCATCTGTCCGTTGGGTAAACTCTTTCCTTTACTGAGCTTGAAACGGTGAATTTTAGTGTAAGATCTACATTACATGGCCATCCATCAAAGCTGTCAGAGTGTAAATGGGGTCACAATGCTGACCATTTTGGCTAATGAGAAATGCTGATATTGATTTGCTTAACCCACGGGTTAACTTGGAGAGTTTTGCAGAGACAGTGTAAGTGGTACCTCGTTAGTGCTCTGCAGTGCCCAATGTAGGTAGTCTGCGACACTGTTACTGGTAGACCATGAGCTTTGCATCATGCTTGAGATCTAGCATGCATGTGACAGGACATCTCAGTTAGCATAATTTTGACCATCTTCAAGAAAGAAGCAAAATGCTAGTGTAGAAACCAGAGAAACCAGCCGTCCAACCTCAGATTATCATGCAACCTAATCTCCCTTCCATTTGCTCCATCTACATTTCACACTGCCTCGGCAAGGTCATCAGCATAATCAAGGACGAGTCTCTCTTCTCCCCTCTTCCATCAGGCAAGAGGTACAGAAGTGTGAAAACGCACACCTCCAGGTTCAGGAACAGTTTCTTCCCAGCTACATACAGAGCATTCAGAAAGTATTCAGTTCCCTTCACTTTTTCCACATTTTGTTACGTTAGAGCCCTGTTCTAAAATGGGTTAAATTCTTTTTTTTCATCAACAATCTATACACAAAACCCTATAATAAAAGTGAAAACAGGTGTTTAGAAAGTTTTGCAAAGTAATTAAAAATAAATAACTGAAATATCACATTTACATAAAGTATTCAGCCCCTTTATTGAGTACTTTGTTGAGGCACCTTTGGCAGTGATTACAGCCTCACGTCTTCTTGGGTATGACGCTACAAGCTTGGCACACCTGTATTTGAGTAATTTCTCTCATTCTTCTATAGATTCTCTCAAGCTCTGTCAGATTGGATGGGGAACGTCGATGCCCAGCTATTTTCAGGTCCCTCTAAAGATATTCGATTAGGTTCAAGTCTGGGCTCTGGCTGGGCCGCTCAAGGACATTCACGGACTTGTCTTGGCTGTGTGCTTAGGGTCGTTGTCCTGTTGGAAGGTGAACTTCTGCCCCAGTCTGAAGTCCTGAATGCTCTGAAGCAGGTTTTCATTAAGGATCTCGCTGTACTTTGCTCCGTTCATCTTTCCCTCGATCCTGACTAGTCTCCCAGTTTCTGCCACTGAAAAACATCCCCACAGCATGATGTTGCCACCACCATGCTTCACCGTAGGTATGGTATTGGTCAGGTGATGAGCAGTGCCTGGTTTACTCTAGACGTGACACTTGGCATTCAGGCCAAAGAGTTCAATCTTGGTTTCATCAGACCAGAGAATCTTGTTTAGGTGCCTTTTGGCAAACTCCAAGCAGGCTGTCATGTGCCTTTTACTGAGGAGTGGCTTCTGTCTGGCCACTCCACCATAAAGGCCTGAATGGTGGAGTGCTGCAGATATAGTTGTCCTTCTGGAAGGTTCTCTCATCTCCACAGTGGAACTCTGGAGCTCTATCAGAGTGACCATCGGGTTCTTGGTCACCTCCCTGACCAATGCCATTCTGCCCCGATTGCTCAGTTTGGCCAGTCGGCTAGCTCTATGAACAGAATGGTGGTTCCAAAGTTCTTCCATTTAAGAATGACGAAGGCCTCTGTGCTCTTTGGGACCTGCAATGCTGCAGAAATTGTTTTATACCTTTCCCTATATCTGTGTCTTGACACAATCCTGTCTCGGAGGTCTACGGACAATTCATTCGTCTTCATGGCTTGGTTTTTGCTCAAACATGCACTGTTAACTACGGGACCTTATATAGACAGGTGTGTGCCTTTCCGAAACATGCACATTCAATTTAATTTAATGAAATTAAATTGAATGTGCATGTTTCGGAAAGGCTGGTGGACTACAATCAAGTTGTAGAAACATTTCAATGATAATCAATAGAAACAGAATGCACCAAAGCTCAATTTTAAGTGTCATAGCAAAGGGTCTGAATACTTATGTAAATGTGATATTTCAGTTATTTCTTTTTAATTACCTTGCAAGATTTTCTAAACACCCGTTTCCCCTTTTTTATTCTGAGGTATTGTGTGTAGATTTACAATTAAAAAAAAACTGTAATCAATTTTAGAATGTGTAACATAACAAAATGTGTAAAAAGTGAAGGGGTCTGAATACTTTCTGAATGAATTGTATCAGGCAACTGAACCATATTATCACCAATGCAGAGTTGCCAAGTTTTGTCGGAGCATTTCAGTATTCCAGTACCTGAAAATCAGTATTTTGCTGAGGAAATCAGTATTTGTACGCGGTGCCATTTTGCTGAAAAAAATATTTTTTTTAATATGCAGTCATACCCAGTAAGAGTACAAGAATGCATAACTTTGCTACCAATTGACATGTCTTCTACGCACCTTACCTGACAGTGCAGTCATTGCCATCTCTTTGTATACTTCTGTTTGAACAGCTGCTTCCTGCTTTTAGTTCCAGATGATGATGTGGAAGCCATTTTAGAAGCCTTCCTCTCCCTCCCTCGCTCGCTCTCCCTCCCCAACCAGTCTGTGACCCATAGCACTGTAGCCATAGCGCTATGTGTAAAGCCCATAGCGATACGTATAAAGGCAATAGCGCTCCAGCTGGTAGCACTATAATTAAAACCCATAGCACTGTTCGTTTCAATTCCAACGTACTAAACTGACAGCGCTGTTTAATCCTGGAGTGGGACACGTTACAAAAATAATTATCCAGATCTTGAAATTTAAAATACTAATAGATTTCATCTGCTATAATTTTTACAGTATGACTTTTTATATCCTTACATTTTTTAAGCAGCAAGGTGAAACAGGAAGTCGGGCCAATTTTTTAAAAATTCGTATTTTACAAAGCAAATCCATACATCCGTATTCTTATCGCATTTCTGTACAAAATACGGAAAATCCGTACTACTTGGCAGCTCTGCCAATGAGATCTTTAATCGGACTTTACTGGACTTTAGCTTGCCCTAAATGTTATTTCCTTTATCCTGTATCTGTACACTTGGATGGCTTGATTGTAATCATGTATTGTCTTTTCGCTGACTGGATAACACGCAACGACAAATCTTTTGAGTTGTACCATGCGACAATAATAAAATAAAATAATCATTGTGAAAGAACTCCTCAATCACCACCTCCAAAGATGCTTTCAGATGACAATGTGGATGGACTCCATCCATCTTGAGGCACAGTGGACATAATCTTCACTCTTCACCAACTCCAAGATAAATGCAGGAAGCAGCTTCAACTTTACTTTCAAACTCCTTAAAAACATTCGACTCCATCAATCAAAAGGGACTGTGGAACATAGTCCAGTCCTTCTCAAATTTGAGGGCTTTGACTGTTCCGGTGCACAATAAGAGCACGGTAACTTACCTCGATGACTACAACCTGGTAGCATTTAGATCCAGCGTAATGAAACACTTTGAGAGATTAGGTATGGCTCGCCAGAAAACAGCCGGATTCACTTTTGCCATAACAGGTTAACAGCAGATGTTACATCCACTCTGCTCTGGACCATCTAATAACTGGAACACATTCGTCAATATTCATCGATGTTCAAAATTATTATTCCCTCCAAAATACATCTACTACAAACCTACTGACTTCCATAGCTATCTGGACTACACTTCTTCCCACCTTGCTTCCTGTAGGGACCCTATCCCCTACTCCCAATTCCTCCGTCTACGCCGCATCTGCACCCAGGATGAGGTGTTCCAAACCAGGGCATCGGAGATGTCCTCATTCTTTAGGGAATGGGAGCTCCCTTCTTTGACTATAGATGAGGCTCTCACCAGGGTCTCCTCTATATCCCGTAGCTCCGCTCTCACTCCCCATTTCCCCCCCCCCCATTCGTAACAAGGACAGAGTCCCCTTTGTCCCCACCTTCCACCCTACCAGCTGTCACATACAACAGATAATCCTCCAACATTTTCGCCACCTCCAACGGGATCCCACCACAGGCCACATCTTCCCATCTCCTCCCCTTTCAGTTTTCCGCTGAAACTGCTCCCTCCATAATTCCTTGGTCAATTTGTCCCTTCCCACCCAAACCACCCCCTCCCCTGGTACTTTCCCTTGCAACCGCAAGAAATGCTACACTTGTCGCTTTACCTCCCCCCTCAACTCCATCCAAGGACCCAAGCAGTCTTTCCAGGTGAGGCAGAGGTTCACCTGCACCATCTCCAACCACATCTATTGCATCCGCTGCTCTAGGTGTCAACTGCTCTACTTCGGTGAGACCAAGCGCACGCTTGGCGATCGCTTCGCCCAACACCACTGCTCAGTTCGCATTAACCAACCCAATCTCCCGGTGGCTCAGCACTTCAACTCCCCTTCCCATTCCGAATTCGACCTTTCTGTCCTGGGCCTCCTCCATGGCCAGAGTGAGGCCCACCACAAATTGGAGGAGTAGCATCTCACATTTCACTTAGGTAGTTTACACCCCAGCGGTATGAACATTGACTTCACCAATTTCAGATAGTCCTTGCTTTCTCCCTCCTTTCCCTCCCCTTCCCAGCTCTCCCGCAGCCTACTGTCTCCGCCTCTTCCTTTCTTCTACCCGCCCCCCCCTCCCGCCCACCATCACATCAGTCTGAAGAAAGGTCTCGACCCGAAACGTCACCTATTCCTTCGCTCCATAGATGCTGCCTCACCCGCTAAGTTTCCCCAGCATTTTTGTCTACCTTCGATTTTTCCAGCATCTGCAGCTCCTTCATCCTCCAAACTCATCTCCAAGCGAGCCTCTGTCCCTCGTTGCAACTAGATTCTCGATTTCCTCATTGGCAGATCCCAATCAATGCAGATCTGTAACATCTTCTCCTCTTGACCATCAACACAAATGCACCCCAAGGCTGAGTCTTCTACTCACTATACACCCATGACTGTGTGGTTAAGCACAACTCCAATACCATCTATAAATTTGCTAACGATACCACCACTGTGGTTGGCTGAATCACCAGTGCGGATGAATCCCTGTACAGGAGAGAAACAAAACACCTGGTTGAATTAATAATTTAGTTTAAGAAGGGTCTGCAGATGCTTGTCTACCAGGTTGAATGGTGCCACTACAACCACCGCTCGTTCAGGTCAACAAGACCAAGGAGTGGAGAGTAGTGAACTCAGCCCGGTCCATCATGGGCAAAACTCTCCTCCGCATCGAAAGCATCTATATGAGGTACTGCCTCAAGAAGGATCCATCTAGTATAAAGTCTCCTCACCATCCGGGCCACGCACTCTTCTCCCGGCTACCATCATGCAGAAGCTCGAAATACCACACCACCTGGTTCTTTCTTACAACTATCACATTCTTAAACAAACTTACTCAATGGAACATTACTGCCCATCTCTTGCACGAATATAGACTTTTTTTTGTCTAATTATGTCATAGCACTAAATTTTATTTATGTTTCTGTATCAGAGTCATACAGCACGGAAACAGGCCCTTCGGCCAACTCATCCATGCTGACAAAGATACTCCATCCAAGTTAGTCCTATTCGCCCGCTTTTGACCCACATACTATAAACTTTCCTATCCGAATGCATCTGCATTCATAAAATCGAAACATAAAATGCCTCTGGCACAGCAGTAATGGGTAATACTCTCTTGGTTATGGCATTTAAATTTTTGAAGCAATATTAGAAGTATGTCGCACACATAATTCCTAGCATGCAGCGTGAGTCTTCCAGTGATAGGGAATAAGCAATCTAGCAATTTCATATCTTCAGATATACTAATATACTAGGTTTATATATACTAGGTTTACAAGGTAAATTCCCGGGATGGCAGACTGTCATATTCTGAGAGAATGGAGCGGCTGGGCTTGTATACTCTGGGAATTTAGAAGGGTGAGAGGGGATCTTATTGAAACATATAAGATTATTAAGGGTTTGGACACACTAGAGGCAGGAAACATGTTCCCGATGTTACTTCTAATGCATGCTCGGAGTTATTTGTGCAACAAACTTCTAATATTACTTCAAAAATTTAAATGCCATTGCCAAGAGAGTATTACCCATAACTGCTATGCCAAAAGACCCTCTGGCAACCCACCTACGGCTCGAGAATTCTCGCAACTCTCCATGGCGGCTTCATTCTAGTCCCCGCTAATTTTTCAACATGTTGAAAAATTCATGGCGACCATAATGAGGCCGCGATTAGTTCCCAGAATGCGGGAACTCACGACCATGAAGGTGATTCCCCGGCAACCACCGGCGAACTTGTGACAACTGCATACTGCTGCAGTCGCCTAAAAAGTCACCTAAGTGGGACAGGCCCATTACCCTTATTTTGGCAGCTTTATTTAATGACTGCCATTACCATTACAGAAATTGGTAAAATGATTTCCCATCCTATTTGGGACCATTTGCCATTCAGATTTTCTTTAAAAGTCCAAACAGATTGGGCATTCTGGATTGATTGAATGTCATTAATATACGTCATTAACATTCGCACATGACCTTATGTAGTGTGGATGGTCATCCTTGAAGCAGGTGATGATGGTTATGCTAGGACACTACCCTGAGGAAATAATGCACTGATGTCCAGGGGCTAATTGATTAGTATGGGTGTCAGAGGCGATGGGGAGAAGGCAGGAGAATGGGGTTAGGAGGGAGAGATAGATCAGCCATTATTGAATGGCGGAGTAGACTTGATGAGCCGAATGGCCTAATTCTACTCCTATTCCTTACGAGTTAATAGATCTCCATCAAACACTATCATCTTCCTTTGTGCAAGGCATGGGGTGCTTTCTCTTTGATGTTCAAGTGCCATCAGGGCTCCATGATAAATTGTAGAACAGAAAATGCTACCTTAACTCTCAACCAACATCCAGAATTTATTTGTTAAATCCACGGTTTGACCAAGTCTGTGTTTCAGTCTGGACTTTATCAAAGGAACTGATGCGCTATAACGTGCTTCAATGTTGAAAACTATATTCTGCACTATGTATCCTCCCCTTTGCTCTATCTATTTTATTTGAGTTTGAACAGATTGTATCTATGTATGGTATATCTGTTTGGTTTGGATAGCAGACAAAACAAAGTATATCACTGTACCTTGGTACATGTGGCAATAATAAACCCAAACATCATTGAGTAAATGGCACGGAAATGATACTTGTTAGTGCTATTGATGAAGGCTTGCATCACTTGCTGTTAACAATCGATCAACTGGGCAATAATTAGCCAGATAGGATGTATCCTATTTTTTTTGTGAACAAAGCATAGTGGGACAATTTTCCACATTGTTGCAACTTTACTGAAATTGTTTGACACAGAGGCATAGCTAATTCAGTTACTACAGATACTTCTTGGCAAACTGTAACCTGGCCATTCTATTTTTGCGGCTAACCAGTGGTTTGCATCTTGCAGTGTAGCCTCTGTATTTCTGTACATTAAGTCTTCTGCGGATAGTGGTCATTGATAATCCACACCTAACTCCTGAAGTGTTTCTGACCTGTCGGACAGGTGTTTGGGAATTTTTCTTTATTATAGCGAGAATTCTTCTGTCATCAGTTGTAAAGGTCCTCCTTGGCCTGCCAGTCCCTTTGCGATTATTAAGCTCTATTTCTAAGTGCTCTATTTCTTCTTAATTATGTTCAAAACAGTTGATTTTGGTTAGGCTTAATGGTTGGTTGGTTGGTTTGGCTGATGTCTCTATAATAGTTGTATTCTTGTTTCTTAGTCTCATAATAGCTTCTTTGACTTTCATTGACACAAATTTGGTCCTCATGTTGATAAACAGCAATAAAAGTTTCTGAAAGTGATGGAAAGATTGGAGGAAAGGAGACTGTGCTGAGAGCTCACATATACCTGCATTAAGGAGGCAATTAAACACAACTGAGCAATTACAAACACCCATGAAGCCATGCGTCCCAAACATTATGGTGCCCTGAAATGGGGGGATTATGTATAAACACAGCCGTCATTTCTACATGGTGAAACCAACATGTATAAAAATGGCCTTGAGTAAAATCTGACAACGTGCACTTTAACCACGTGTGATTTTTTTTCTATTACAAATCTCAAATTGTGGAGTACAGAGGTAAATAAATAAATGATGGGTCTTTGTCCCAAACATTATGGAGGGCACTGTATATTCACTCTATCAATGTACATTCACTGTATATTCCCTGCTATCTAAAGCCTCAACAATCTCAGTTGGTGTGGCAAACACCTATGACTTAAAAACCTTTTTAAATATTTTGATTAGCTGGTATAATTGAACTTCCCTTGCATATATTAGTTAACTAAATTGAGTACTTGCATTTCTACAGCATTAACAAAAGCTATTGTACTGTTCGTACAACATTCAATTGGAAATCTCCCAGTGCTCCTCAAATAATGTTTACTCAATCCAAGCAGAAGGATCAGTGGGACAATTTTTCTCCATTTTCTTTAAGAATCTGGAGTAAATTCCAATGATTCGCCATATTTGAAATCAAAATTCTCATAACAAATGTATATTGCTCTTCAGTCTCCTCAAACTGTTCCTTCCCCTGTTAATGTGCTTGCAAAGACCATCTGGGCTGCATCATTACATTATACATTACATTATTGGCTTGTTACTGGTTAAGCTCAACAAAGCTCCCAAAAACTGAAATTATGTCTGAGTAACTTAAAAGCATTGAACCTATGATTTAGTATGGATATCAGTTTAATATTATTTTAAGTGTCCTTCATAAGTTACAAGCATAAAGTGCATTTCTAGAAGGTCAAAAAGGCTGCTTTAGGTCTGACGAACAAGAAAACAGATGGCAGCACTGGTCATACATTAACATGGAGAAGAATTCTGAATCCTTTCTCATCAAGTAATTGCAATTCTTAGCAAATTGGCAGTTCTGCAGCACAGCCATTCAATTTAAAAATAGAACAAAGCTAAATTCTGTAAATCCTGTGAATTTCCAAATAACTGTAGCATTTCTGCTACACATTATACTATTATACAGAATTGTCAGAGTTTTAAAACATTGATATCATAATTCAATACTAGATTTTATTGAGTAATAGTGGCGTTTAAAGCATGCAATTGAAGCTCATCTTTTCTAGTCTAAGTCATTCAAGTTTCTTACACAAACTAAAAACACTCCAAGTGTCCCACTTAAGGCTGTGTGTATCAGGGTAATAAAAATTACCTCTCTTAACTAAAGTGTTTTCTTTTTTAAGAAGATCAAGAATAGAGGAGCTGCCTTTATTCAAATTTGATGTGATTTCCACACCTACCTACTTTGTTTGAGAGATTTGCTAATGACAATTATTGACAGATTTCCTTTAGCATAATAAAACATGCCTGCTGCCCTACAAATCACATATTCTGGCGACAGGACAAACATGAGTCTGTCCTGTTAATCTTGCAGTAAAGAAAAACAATGAACCAGTACTGATGCAAGCAGCAAGAATTAAATTGCTTTTATGAGGTGTGCATTTGTCATTTGAATATAAACCCGTGCATTTTGTTTTCTATTAGCAAATAATAAATTAAAACCACTTTAGCACCAGTTTGTGAATAAAGACTACAGAATAATGCACATTACAACCCGTTGGTTTATTAGTACAAATCTGGCAAAATCTCATCAAGCATTGCTACTGGAATAAGACAAATGAGGCTGCCAACTTGGGAAAGCACAGGTCTGTTGCAGCTTATATAATGTTAAAGTACCTTAAATCTGCATACCAAATAATTGTCTACAAAACAATATCAGCCTGAATAATTTTTCATCCTTACATTAAAATATCAAAAGCTGGGGATGGTTCTATTATTTCCCTTACCCTCTAAAACTGCAGGAGTAAAGCACAATGAAAATCTCTGTCATGCAGAGCAGATCTTTGAGTGGCAAACCCAATCAAAACTTTAGACTCAATCATTACCTGCATTATCAGTATTATTGCTACTCCAGTATGTTTAATCAGTATGTATCCACTATTACAAATCACCAAAATGTTCTGGCAGCTCCTCTATTCCCCGTGACCACTACTATGATGGAAAAGGGCTGCAACATTCAGGGTTCATCAGCTCTGAGACTTTCTCCAAGTCATAGAGTCATAGAGGCTTACAGCATGGAAACAGGGGCTTTGCCCCAACTTGCACACACCTGCCAACATGTCCCATCTACACTAGTTTCACCTGCTTGCGCTTGGCCCATATCCCTCTAAACCTGTCCTATCCATGTACCTGTCCAAATGTTTCTTAAATGTTGCGATAGTACATGCCTCAACTATCTCCTCAGGCAGCTCGTTCCATATACCCACCACCCTCTGCATGAAAAAGTTATCCCTCAGATTCTTATTGAATCTTCCCCCCTCACCTTAACCTATGTCATCTGGTTTTCGATTCCTCGATTCTAGGCAAGAGACTTGGAGCATCTGCCCAATCTATTCCTCCCATGATTTTCTACACCCCCACATCCTCCTGCACTCCAAGGAATAGAGTCTCAACCTTTCTCAATAGCTCAGGTTCTCGAGTCCTGGCAACATCCTCGTAAATCTACTCTGCACCCTTTCCAACTTCTCCAACTCCCAAAATTAGGCTTTGCACTCCTGGGGATCAGAGACATCTTCTTTCTTCAGTAAATCGTTCCCCCTTGCTGTTGTGGATGGAGCCCTCATCCATATCTCCTCTGTGTTCTGCAGTTCTGCTTTCTTCCCCCCCCCCCCCCAATGGATGGAGTTCACCTTATTCTCTCTTTCACCCTACCAGCCTCCGCATTCAACACTTCATTCTCTGATATTACTGCCAGCATCCCACCGCCAGTCACAACTTTAATTCCCTCCACAGATACTGTCTTACCATTGTTCCACCAGCATTTTGTTGTTTTGCTCAAGTAATTGTTATTGCCAAGCAAGATAATGATTTAATGGCAAACTGGATAAGTATTTTCAGACAGCAGAGACTTTGGAATACCTTGTATTAAAAAGTGGCTGTGACAAACTGTACAGCAGCTTTTACAGAAGAACGTAACAAAACGGAAAAGGGACAATTTGCAGAGTTTCATGGAAACTTGTGGCAGAAGGGGCAAAGCTAATGAACTAAACAGTCTCCTTCTGTGCTAGAAGTTTTTATGATTCTAGGCAGTGTTTAATCAGGAGAAAGCTTTTCATGCATAAGTAACCACCATTGGCATTCTTTAAATAAAAGTCTCACAAGAAATCATTGTATGATACATTAACTTGATTTGGAAGAAGAAATTCTCCATGTTAGCTGGTGGATAAGAAGATAAAGCCATAGTTGAGTGTTTTTATATGAAACACTCAACTATGGCTTTATCTTCTTATTCCAGAAAAGATCCCACTATACTATAGTGATTATATTAATGAAGAGCAGGTATGCCTCACTCTCAATAACAAATGGATTATTTCACCATTCATCCATAGCTGTGGTCAATCAGCCGTGCAGCATTTGAGTGAATAAAAAGTCATTGCATGCACAGATCTTTTTTTTTTTAATGTGAAGGACCACAATTGAGAAAGAAAAATACAAAATGACACAAATTAAATTCCACTCTTTTTTATACGTATTCTAATACATTTTGGCTTAAGTTCCTGGGCTGGAATGTGTACAAAGCTATTTAAAATGCAACATATCTGATTTTAATACTAAAACAAACACATACATGGACAAGTTCCTGTATTTAGATTATACAAATTTGGTTCATAGTGTTTTTCAGGAAGCCACTAATGCATCAACCACAGATGGTGCTAACCTTTGAGCTTGAAATCTCTTTCAACAACCAGGCTATCAATTAGAATCTTGCTGAATCTGTAAAGAATCTGGCTTCCCGAGTTGAGAGAGAAAAGCAAGATCTGGCTGGCATTACTCATTAATGCTGCATAATCATGACTTGTGAGGAGTTAAAGTGAGTTTATTATATTGAAAGGATTCATTTTTACTTTCTGAGAATCCTATGAATGAGATAGAAATGAAACATAGACGTTTTCTTTTGTTCGCATAGAACAATGGGGCATCTAGAGTTCACAATTGCCTGTTCTTGTTCCAGTCAAAATACAACAAGAGCTTTATGTCCGTTCTTGCAAATTGAGCAATTACTGGGCAACACCAAGTTTCAGTGATTTTCTGGATAATTACTGGATTCACCATCAGCTAATTATGCTCCCCTTTTACAGTGTGTCGAATGTCTTCAAAATACTGCAGATGCAAAAATAAATCTAAATAGAAAATGAGCCTACCTAGATCTAACATTTTTCTTTCTACCGAATCTGCATGTTTAATTAATTCCAACACTTTCAATTATTTGGGTGCACTGGGACAATCGGAAAACTTTCCTCTCAAAACAATGGCCAACCCATTCAGCATACAGACGTAGAAATGAATAAAACAAGGCTAGACACAAAGTGCAGGAGTAACTCAGTGGGTCAGGCAGCATCTCTGAAGAAGTGTCCCAACCCAAAAAGTCACCCATCTTTTTTCTCCAGAGATGCTGCCTGACCAGCTGAGTTACTCCAGCACTTTGTGTCTATCTTCCGTATATATCTGTACCTGTAGTTCCTTCCTACAAATAAAACAAATTACTGACTGCATGCATATAAAGTAGACCACTGTGTGTTCTCCACTAAACATAGACAGCGACCAAAAATGGAGATTAAAGATCAAGCCATCCCCTGATAGCGCATTTTGACAAAACCTATTACGGTTTGCCTTGTGAGATACAAAAGTGTAACCAAAGAATAAGATAACCTAATCTTAAAACTAGGATGTTAAATATAAAGCAGCAGCAACAAAGCATTTTGGAACTCTCGCTGCAATAGCACGGGAGAAAAACCTGTAACTTTAAACTGTGAAACAAACATGCAAATTATTCTGAAGTCCGTAATCACTAGGTCACCTCAAGGATGGCATCTTTAATATAGGACTACAAGATCAAAAAGATCATGCTGCTATGCTGCCTTCAAAATAACATACCCCAAAGTTAACTATTGATACTACATTAGAGAGATTGGCATTAATAAACAAAGCCATCAATTACTACTGATCTTAGCTACCCACGTGAGTTGTCTGAGAACGCAATGAATTTTCAACCACAATTGTGTGGTATAAGCATGAAATATAAGCAAACAAAAGCCATCAAATCTTTTTTCCTCATGTGCAGTAATGAAGCAGTAATCCAACTACTTTGTGGCCATTTCACTGCTATATCGGTGTACTTCCAAAATTATTCTTTGTTTAGATTGAATTAAAATTCTCAAGCAACCAGGGTGGGATTTGAACCCAAATTCTGAATATTAGTTCAGAGAATGCAAGTCGAAGTAATCTTATTCTGTGATAGGTGCCAAAAGCTGCAATTATATTTTCAACTAAATATTTTCCTGTGTGGAAATGGAGAAAATCTTGAAAAGCTAAAATTAAAATATTTTTAGCTAATTATGTAAAACTGTGGTTATTGGCAAAGTCTTCAAATTAATTTTAAATTAAATCACTGCATTAACGATTGGTTTAGTTTTTAGTTTAGTTTAGTTTAGACATACAGCACGGAAACATGCCCTTCGGTCCACCGAGTCTGTGCCGACCAGCGATCCCCGCACACTAACACTATCCTACACACACGATACAATTTTACACATACACCAAGCCACTTAATCTGTACCTGTACATCTTTGGAGTATGGAAGGAAACCGAAGATCTCGAAGAAAACCCACGCAGTCACGGGAAGAATGTACAAACTCCACACAAACAGCACCCTTAGTCGGGATCAAACCCAGGTCTCTGGCGCTGCAAGTGCAGTAAGGCAGCAACTCTAACGTTGCGCCACAGTGCCGCCCTTTACTGATTCACCACAATCGCTTTACATAGAAAATAGGTGGCAGGAGTAGGTCATTCGGCCCTTCGAGCCTGCACCACCATTCAATATGATCATGGCTGATCATCCAACTTAGTATCCCTTACCTGCTTTCTCTCCATACCCCCTGATCCCTTTAGCCACAAGGGCCACATCCAACTCCCTCTTAAATATAGCCAATGAACTGGCCTCAACTACCTTCTGTGGCATAGAATTCCAGAGATTCACCACTCTGTGTGAAAAATGTTTTTCTCATCTCGGTCCTAAAAGACTTCCCCCTTATCCTTAAACTGTGACCCCTTGTCCTAGACTTCCCCAACATCGGGAACAATCTTCCTGCATCTAGCCTGTCCAACCCCTTAAGAATTTTGTAAGTTTCTATAAGATCCCCCCTCAATCTTCTAAATTCTAGCGAGTACAAGCCGAGTCTATCCAGTCTTTCTTCATATGAAAGTCCTGACATCCCAGGAATCAGTCTGGTTCCTTAAATTAGTGACCCTTCCACAACAAGCTTAAAACAGAAATGCTACCTGATGAAATTAAGTGCATTTTTAATATTGTTTAGCTTTATTTTTTACTTCATTCAATGTCATTTACAGATTTCTTTGCTTTGTAAAAGAAGCATCATGAAAGCCAAAGCCCATCTCTCCCATAATCCCACGTTTGAATCTCCACAGGTTTTGTTCCTTGCCCAAACCAAAGCAGGAATAACTATGTGTATACAGCATTCTCTGCCCTTATTTTTATATCTCTATAAAACTGCACCATCAGCCTTCAACCGTTCTTTTAAAATCAAACTTTCTCAAGACTCTCTTCAGTTTCAATCTTGCCCATTTGACCTCAGCCTAGGCAACTCTTCCTGCCCTGCATATTGCAAAAGTCGTTCCTGTCCCCTCCATTCCATCAGATTCCTCATAATAGCTGTAAGCCCTGCTCTTCATCGGCTTTGTCAAGTTATCAATCATTTTTTTAATACATCAAAAACTTCTTAGTGATTTTGTTTTCTTCCCAATCACTGAATTGATGATGAAACAAATTGACTGTAAGGTTCATATTCTGTTAGACCCTGTGCTCAGCTGTTGGTTCATATCTTTGTCATCACAGCCACCCTCCTCCTAAAATGGTTCAGAATCCAGATCGATTAAAATGGCAGGGCCGGCCTGAAGACCGAGGTAAATTCAGTTATTTTATGTAGACTTAGCTTATCATTCTTAATTATTTTTGTTAATGTGTCTTTAATAAATGTCACCGTTTTAAATTTAAATAACTATTAAAAGCTCCAGTATTTTCTACCTGGGAAGTTCTGGGGGCTAGCTCATTAAAAGTATCTATAAAGGAACTTAGTACCTTTTTAAAAAGGATCTTTTGAGGACTGGTGATCTGGCACTGAGAAGAAGTTGAGGCGAGGGAGGACGAGCATGATCATACTGAATGGTGCGGTAGGCTTGAGAGTGCCAGGTGAACCCATCCTGCCCCTCTTTTCAAGTGTCCTGGCGCTCATGGCAATTCATCAGCTCGCTATGAATGCAAGAGGTCCAGGATAATTAGACTCAAACAACCATTCAGTTGGTGTAGCACTCCTGTAGTTTTTATCCTGAATGGTTCAGTCTTCCAACATCTCAATTCTTAACATCTGGATAAACATCTGGCCAGAGAAGAATAGATTTTCTGTAGAACTAAACAGCTTAGATGAGGCATCATCTTCGGCACGGATGATTTGTGCTGAAGGGCTGTATCTGCGTTATCCGACACTATAACAGGGTTGATGTTAAGAGTGTAGAATCTCCAAAAAGGGGGTTAATTACAAAATTAAGGGACAATCGTTTAAAAGTGAGGAATGACTCACTAAAAGGGATGAAAGCAATGGAATTCTCTACCCCATAAAATTATTGGGAGTATTTAAACAGGAAATAGGTACATTTTTGAAAAACCATGTGTTGAAGCCTATGGGAATTTTGCAAAGAAAAGGTGATGAGACCTGGGACAGATCAGCTTGATCATACTGAATCGTGGAGCAGACTTGAGGGGGTCAAGTGAATATTCCTTGTCCTATTCTCTTATGTTCTTATGTTTGTTTGCAAGCACGACAGTTAATGCATTACTTTCTAAACATTGTTGTATAAAATTGGGTTGATTGATATGGCATAGTTGAGGGTATTCCAAAACGTTTGTGACTAAAATCCTTTTCACCTTTCTTCTTGTAAGGACCCCATTCCATGTTCCCAGTGTCTCAGTCTCATCTGTTCTGTTTTAGATGTCCACTCCACCACAATTGCATCTATTCCAATTCCCATAATTTTGCTCTCGACCTGTGCCCCCTATTCAACAATTCAAAGAGTCTGTAATTTCTAACACCTGCAACTTTATGACACCAGACTCATCACCCCTACCTTTCAATATTACAAAAGGATTGCTCTTTTAATGGCATTCTGGCTCATTTCCATCAAGAACTATTCCACTTTTCCATACAAATGCAGGAGATCAACATCTGCCTTCTTCACTGACATCATGGGACTTGGCATTCCTTCCAGTGTTAAATGGCAACAGTAGAATTGTTATTATGTGATTGGCCTGTGCCCATCAGTGAAATACCCCAGTATTGTACAATGACAAACAGAGTATGCCAGTGACATACAGCAATGACCCATGCCCACCAATGCAATGATGCAATATGACTCTAGAGCTGGATATGGACCTGGAGTTATACTTGGGTCTACAGGAGCAGGCTGGGCCTGATATGGTGCCCGGGTGCTCTATCGGTCTCAGGCCCTTCACTTGCATAGGGTGAGCTGCAAGGATCAGGAATGTTGTGGAGGACTGGGAATAGAGTGGAGAGAATCAAGACCTACATCAGATCTACGAATGCAGCTTCCAAAGAGCTTTTCCTGGGCCCATTGCACCTCTGCCAATAACATAACTTGCCGCTCCTTTTACTGCATTTGGTTTTAGGAGACCCACTTTACAGAATCAGCTCATATTTCAGAAATATTGACGACCAGAATAACTGTTAAAGGGCAGCCAATTTCCTTTCAGAAACATTTAGCACAGTGAGACATCGAATGGGACACAAGTAGACCTCATGGATTGCAGGTGTGGGACCCATCCCATGTGGTGGATATTCGATGATGTTGTGCACCATGTTACTGGACTTCCCAACTTTTCAAATATTTTACAATAGGCTCATATTTTTATTTTTGATTGAAACACCAAATATGGGACCTTGACATTCCATTATTAACTGGTTCAGTTATCTTTAAATCTATTCTACCCTCCTGTGCTTCAATTAATTTCAATGGAAAATCAGCAGCATTAACATTTTGGACCATTAATTTTGCTATGAAATTGATCCATCACAATGAAATGCAACAATTTTTTTTTAATCTATAAAAAGATTTGCACATATATAATAAAACTTCATAGTTTTAATGATATGTTTTAGAGATGGGCGGCATGTAGTGGTAGAGCTTACAGCGCAGAAGACTTGGGTTCGATCCTGACTACGGGTGCTTGACTGTACGGAGTTTGTACGTTCTCCCCGTGACCTGCGTGGGGTTTCTCTGAGATCTTCGGTTTCCTCCAACATTCCAAAGACGTATAGGTTTGTAGATTAATTGGATTGGTAGAAATGTAAAATAGTCTATTGTGTGTAGGGTAGTGTTAATGTGCGAGGATCGCTGTTTGGTCCGGCCTCAGTGGGCTGAAGAGCCTGTTTCCGCACGTCTTGAAACTAAACTAGAGATAATAAAATCATTCAAATATTTATGATTTGAAAGCATTAAGATCTGACAATACTCAGAATTCTAGATGTTAACCATTTTACTGTTTTTGTTAAACACAACCAAAACATGAAGTGCACTTACTCCTTACACTCCTCAGCCCCATCTGTGTCTTTCAAAGCCATGGTGTAGCTGGAGGCCAAAGGGACTAAACACCAACGATATCGGTCTTAAATTCTGTTTCAAAACAAAATGACATGAATTCACGTTATTTCCAAAGTAACAATCCATCACTTAACAAAATTAAAAAATCACTTTCCTTTTATTGTGGGCTTTCCAAAGTAAGGACATTCCAAACAATGTTGGTCAAACATTGCAGATAATCAGCCTTATAGAATGCTAATGTCACAAGATAGCTAAAAAACTAAAAACAAAGAGAATCCAGCAATATACATTCAAGGGTACAAATGTAGAGAACATGTATTTTAGCTTCAATTGGTTTCATAGTTTAAACATGTAGCACATTCATTTTGAAAAGTATGTATTTGTTACCAATTGTATAGGTAAAATGCAATTCAGAAATCTTAGTTCACATTAGGGCATTGTCTTCGTGATAGAATGCTGAAATGTTATTTAAACCATCTTTGTTTGAATCTTAGCAATGATTGACACTTAAGTTGTTATCCTCAGTGGCCTTGGCCTCAGTGGTAGAGCGTACTATTGCAAGAAAACATTTCCTATTACTGGTCCACGATAGGCCCATTCACACTCAAAGTAAGCCATCAATTAATTGATACTGATAGTGCCTGCAAATAAATCTTACTATCTTGGTTGAACAAGAGTCATTAAAGAACCAGATAGATAGATAGAAATAAATCTAAATAAAATGACAATGAAAGAAATTTGCTCTTCAGGAAGCTACCCGTTTGTTGTGAAAATCATTCAACAGAAGAGCATAAAAATGTAAGGAAATGCAAGGGAAAAAACAGGAACCAAAATAAATAAACCCTTATCAAATTAATATTTTAAAATAAAAAAATTACATATGTCAGCAACACACTCTCATATATCACTATTTAACACTCAAATGCAATTGTTTTAGAGAAGCACAGCCTCTTTCGAACAATATTACCTAGTAAAATCATGCTATTGCGTAGATTCCGAAGAATTTTCTATAACTCCTGATCATCCTGAAACTCAAGTTGTTGAGTGATTGTATAGCTTCCCATTCCATTCTTCTACCTGAAGCCCTGTGTCAAAGAATGCCATGCTTCAAACAACTTCAAATTCTGATTCCTTAAAATAACTGAATAATAACCTTGGTCTGTATTGGGGAAATAACTTTGTTTTTTTTTGGCATGTGTAAAATAAAAGTGTTTCCCTGTTGTTTCATAAAGTTTGCTTATAAAACCAAAAAATAATAAAATATTTAATTGATGTTTTTTACAAGATTATAAAAAACAGACATCCATCTTGGCGTTATACCTGCCCAAAATAACAAAATTATCTCAGTGTAACTACAAAATATGGCTACTAATACGCAAATAAAACTATCTAGTCTACTTAATTATGACATTGTCAGGGCTTGAATTTTACAGCTTTTTACCTCTGACTAAAAAACATCGAAAAAGATAGTTTTAAAAAGTTTTTTATTTCTGCATTGGTTATCACGTCAACCGCGCACTTTGATTTATCAATCTACCTTTTTTAATGTGGATATTCTACAATGATTAATGATAAACTGAATGAGTGAATGAATGAATACTTTATTGTCACAAGTGATAAGTCACAGTGAAAATCTTTGCTTGCATACCCAAGGTATGCAAATAGTGGCCACATAAGGGCGCTAACAAAGTTACAAAGTATATACTGTACCCGAGCCAGGTCAACCTTTGTTCTTCCCGTCCCCTACTCCCCCCCCCCCCCCCCCCCCAATGGCGGCCACACACACGGAGTCCTCCACTTTAAATTGTTCTCCCCCTCCCTTGCAGTGATCCCCCCCACACTGTGCCCCCATTGTTCTTCACCTTCCCCCACTCCCCCCCCCCCCCCCCCCCCCCCCCCCCCCCGATGCCGGGTCCTCCATTATCCATTGTTCTTCCCCCTCCTTCACAGCAGTCCCCCTCCAAGCCGGGTCCTCCAATGTCCATTGTTCTCCCCCCTCCATCACGGCGCCCCCCCCGCCCCGGTCCTCCTTTGTTACTTCCCACAGCATTGGCATCCCCACTCCATGTGGTCCATCCTCGTCTCTGTGGCGCTGTGCCAGGCCCCAGCCGCATGGCTCCATTGACTTATGGCACTCGAGCTCCGACCGTGGCCTCAGCCGCCCCAGGCTCTTCCAGCCACATGCTCCGTCAGCCTTTGGCTCCGCCGACCGCGGTTCTGAGCCATAGAGGCTCAGGCCTCGCCGCCTCAGCTGGCCTCGCCACTCTGTACAAACTGTCTTGATTAATTTACAGATAGTGATCAGAGAGGGTGGACACAAAATGCTGGATTAACTCAGCGGGTGAAGCAGCATCTCTGGAGAAAAATAATGAGCGTTGTTTCGGGTCAATAGACAATATGTGCAGGAGTAGGCCATTCGGCCCTTCAAGCCAGCATCACCATTCAATGTGATCATGGCTGATCATCCCCAATCAGTACCCCGTTCCTGCCTTCTCCCCCATATCCCCTGACCCCGCTATCTTTAAGAGCCCTATCTAGCTCTCGCTTGAAAGGATCCAGAAAACCGGCCTCCACCGCCCTCTGAGGCAGAGAATTCCACAGACTCACAACTCTCTGTGAGAAAAAGTGTTTCCTCGTCTCCTTTCCAAATGGCTTACCCCTTATTCTTAAACTGTGGCCCCTGGTTCTGGACTCCCCCAACATCGGGAACATGTTTCCTGCCTCTAGCAGGTCGAGACACTTCTTCTGACTGATGTCAGGGGAGGGAGCAAGGACAAAGAAAGAATGTAGGCGTAGACAGTAAGACTGGTGGGAGAACTGGGAAGAGGAAGGGGATGGAGAGAGAAAGCAACGGCTATCTGAAGTTAGAGAAGTCAATGTTCATTCAGAGAGGCTGCTTTTTCTGAGATAGCATGAAGTGTAGATAGAGTCAAATGTTGGAAGTCTGGTCTCTGTGATAGACTGGGCTACATCTACAACTCTCTGCAATTTCTTGCAGTCTTGGGCACAGCTGTTCCCAAACCAAGCTGTGATGCAATACGATAGCATGCATTCTGGTGCATCTGTAGATGTTTGTAAGAGTCTTTGGAGATATGCCAAATTTTCTCAGACCCCAAGGAGGTAGAGGCTTGGACGTGCCTTCTTGGCTGACGCATCAATGTAGTTGGTCCATGACAGATCATTGGTAATATTAACACCAGGGAACTTGAAGCACTCAATCATTTCCACTTCTGCACCATTGATGCTGGTTAGGGCATGTACTCCACCATTATGTTAGAGTACCGGTACATCAGCATCATTCACGCCTCATAAAGTGGCAACAATTCTCATGCAAGAATTAATAGCAAAGGTTACCAACTCACATTGACATATAATTTCCTTTGAAGAGTCCTTCCTAATCTTTCATTGATGATTTCAAAATTTTGCACCATGCAAACCAGAAGCTACAGTGAGCAACTGAGAAAGTAAGTTTGATTGAATTACGTTCCTTTCAAAAGTAACTACTGATGAGTTGCTTGTTACGTAATATTTTCTCACATTGATTTTATCAATTATGTTGTCTTTTCGATCCTCTTTTTCAAAACGGGAAAAGCGGGTTTGAATCGACAACGTGATTGATAAAATCAAAGAGCGAAAAACAGAACGTAACAAAAAGAATGACAACAGCAGTGGTATGTGAAGAAATGAAACTCGGAATACTGTAAGGTGATGCAGTGAAGTAGGCTTCACATCATGTTCTAAGCACGTTGATTTAAAACAGATCCCAATCATCAGAAACCAAGGCATAACCAGCACCACCTAGTGGTCATCTTTTCTTTTTGATTTTGGTACCTAGTTAGAATTTACATCACTAGATGTCACTATTATTAACAGTAAATTCACAAAAACACGTTAATTTTCTGCTGCAAGTATCACATAGTTATTTCACAGCAAACAAATTGTAAATATTATGGCCACAACTTCTGTTGTTTCAATGACATTTATTTAAAAACACATTTTCATAAACTTGCCAGATTTATTCAGTTTTGTGCCAACTGTGAACTGTAATGGTGTTTTGGTCTTCATCTGTTGGGAATTGGGTATGGGCTGCCCAAACACATTTCATTTAGAACCCTTAGAGAGACTTTAATCCCATCTGTTTCCGATCAGTATTCCAACTAACACCACCACAAAATCATTTGAATTTGCCAATTTTAAGAACAAATTAATTTTTAACGTCTCATAACTGTAAACACAGACGGTAACCATAGAAGACAATTTCTTTCTCATTCCTATGATTTAAAAAAATCCATTCTCAATTTTACAAACTGAGTTTCTTGTTCCGTGATTTATGTCAAATCCAGCAGGACCTGTCTTGTCAACAGTGATGAAATACTGCCATCCACAGGCTGGTGCTTTCACAAACTTGTCTCACATTATTTTGAATCAGTCTGTACTCAAAGGCATATAAATAAAATATTAAGTAACATTTCAATTAATTAATGTTCAGTAAATAATTGCAATACATACATTACTCACAAACTAATCTTCAAGCAGCTAAATTATTAATATCTCCTTTCCCGGGCCACTGCTGAAGATTAATTTCCCAAATTACACTTTTAATTGCACATTTCCAAAATTTTTACCAGTGTTGTTTCTATTTATAATTAACCTATTGGTTATTCTGATGGATTAACTAGGAAATGTTTAATTACTTGGGATCACAGGTTATACCTCTTCTAAACATAAAGCAACCATTGCGATATTTGGTAGATGATTTTCAATGATTTTAATCTCTTTGGCACCCGAGAAGATTCGGGAAGTACACAAGGATTCTCTTGAACTTCTGCAGATGTACCATAGAAAGTATTCTGACAGGATGCAACTCAGCCTGGTATGGCATCCTGCTCTGCTCATGAAAACCTGAACCTGCAGAAAGTGGTGCACACAGCATAGTTCATCGAATGTTCATCATTTCCTTCAATGCAGTCCATCTTCACAGTGCACTGCTGCAGGAAGGCTGGAAGTGCCTGCTACACTGGCCATTCCATATTCTCTCTTTTACTTTCCAGAAGATGCAGGAACTTGAAAGCTCAAAACTTTTAAAAAGCTTCTACCCAAATAGTCTCCAACTCCTGGACCAATAACCTCTTTCCCAGCCCATTCTCATTAGTGCTGCAAAGTCCAACTCCTCATTGGTGGAGTTAAGAGTAACAAACCTGTTTTCATCAACCATCCAGTGGTGGAGAGAGTCAACTTCAAGTTCCAGGGCATGCATACCCCGAAGATCTGTCCTGGACCGAATACACTGATGCAATTGTAAAGAAAGCCCATCAATGCCTCTACTTCATTAGAAGATTGGGTATGTCTATGAATACTCTTTTGAACTTCTACAAGTGTACAGTGGGGAGCATATTGGCTATATTTAAGAGGGAGTTAGATGTCTGTGGAATTCTCTGCCACAGAAGGTAGTTCAGGCCAGTTCATTGGCTATATTTAAGAGGGAGTTAGATGTGGCCCTTGTGGCTAAAGGGATCAGGGGTATGGAGAGAAGGCAGGTACAGGATATTGAGTTGGATGATCAGCCATGATCATATTGAATGGCGGTGCAGGCTCGAAGGGCCGAATGGCCTACTCCTGCACCTATTTTCTATGATTCTATGATATTGATTAGTTGCATCAAGGCCTAGTTTGGCAACTCGAATGTTCAGGATTTTAAAAATTTACATCACAGGTACATACCTCCCCACCATCAAAGGGATCTGCAGGAAATGCAGCTTCAAAAGGGCAGCCTGCACATTCAAGTACTAACACCACCTTGGTGATACTCTCATATCACTCCTACAATATAGGAGTCGGAAAACGTGACCTCCCAGTTCAGGAACAGCTTCTTCCCGTCAGGCTATTGAATACTACAAACACCAAATAAACTTCGCACTACAAACTGTATTGGTTGCACTAGGGATTGTGTGGTTTTTGTTTGTGTTATTTAGGTTTTTTTTAATTTATTGAACGGTCGGCACGGACTGGAAGGGCCGAGAGGGCCTGTTTCCGTGCTGTAATTGTTATATGTTATATGGTTATATGTTTTTGTTTATGTTATCTATTAAATACTGTGATTACAACACCGAGTCCATGCCGACCAGCAGTCACCCATACACTAGTTCTATCCTGAACACGTCTGCACGTTGTTGGAATGTGGAAGGAAGCACCCGAGTCAGGCCCGAACTCGGGCCTCTGGCGTAGGAAGGCAGCAACTCTCCAACTGCGCCACCGAATGTTCATAATTTCCTTCATCATTTATCTATGTGATGAAAAAATAGAAAACCTGTGGAGGGAGTTTAAATTGTAATACAAAATGGGTTGAAATCCCAAAGTAGCAAAATCCCTATTTTCACAAACAAAACTAGCAGTAGATCACTAAAGGCACCAGGGAAACTATAAAACTGTCAAACTGACAATATTACGATCTGATTACCTAGCATTCATGATAATTTATTGCATCATTGCATATTTATCTGTTCTGTTGCATTAATATACCTGTAAAGCAACAGCAAGAATTTCATTGTTCCATTCCCAGTACAAATGACGGTTAAATACTCTTGACTCTCGAGAAAAATAGAAAAATCCAAAAACTAGAGGTAGATCACAGCAGTTGTGAGAGAAATAAAGAACAGCAAAGTCAAGTCAAGTCACATTTATTTATATAGCACATTTAAAAAACAACTCTCGTTGACCAAAGTGCAAAGGGTGACAAATTTCTTTTCATACTCCAAATATAAATTTGCAAGAAACAACAACATTTTGATTCGACATCTGATTGAAAATTTTCAAAATTTTAAGAACTGGTAAGGTAGATAATTTAATTCTGTTGGTTGTGATAATGTGACAAGAGATCATAATCTAATCAAATGCAGCGGAAAACCTAAATGTGACAGGTAGAAACTTGGCACACACTTCGGGAGGTAAAAGTGGGGCTAGGTTAATCATTTAATTTAAATCTGAGAATGAGAAAAGTTCTTGATAACCAAAATCATTAGTGGATAGGTGACAACATAAGCATGTGCACTTACAGTGCCCTTCATAATGTTTGGGACAAAGACACATCATTTATTTATTTGCCTCTGTACGCTACAATTTGAAGGTAGACAAAAGTGCCAGAGAAACTCAGCGGGTTCAGCAGCATTTATGGAGCGAAGGAAAAAGGGAACGTTTCGGGCCGAAAATCCTTCTTCAGTCTGAAGAAGGGTTTTCGGCCCGAAACGTTGCCTTTTTCCTTCGCTCCATAGATGCTGCTGCACCCGCTGAGTTTCTCCAGCACTTCGAAAACCTTTGATTTTCCACCGTCTGCAGTTCCTTCTTAAATGCTGCAATTTGAGATTTGTAATAGAGAAGTAAAAATCACATGTGGTTAAAGTGCACATTGTCAGATTTTAATAAAGGCCATTTTTATACATTTTGGTTTCACCATGTAGAAATTACAGCTGTGTTTATACATAAGCTCCCCCCCCATTCTGGTACTCGTGTTGATGAAGCTGCGCCTTGGGCAGTCGATGGTGTTTCTCGCGAATTTGTTTGGAGTTAGTTGGGGGTACGTTCCAAAATATTCAATACTTGGATTAAATTCCTAGCCATTTAACTGAAACCCCTGATTTTCTGGCTGGATCGTGATTTGATAAGGTCCACGCAGCCGAAACAGATAATAAATAAATGCCCAGCTCTGGGATGCATTCTTGGCTGCACAGAGATATTTATAGAATGACCACGGCATCTACAGTTGCAGGCTTTGACAATGTCCAACTACAAGAAACACAACACTGTGGAACTATTGGTTGGAATTGCCCCAAACGGCATGATCACATTCTTATCAAAAGTTTGGGGTGGGCAATTATCTGGTACACACATTGTTAGGAAGAGTGGATTTTTGAACTTATTTGATCCTGGGGTTTGCATAATGGCAGATAGAGGATTTCCCATTCAAGAAGACTTGATGCTTCGCCAAACCAATTTTGAGATTCCCCCTCCCAGCAGTGGTTATCAGCAAATGACCAGAGAAAAAGTACACAAAACCAAGAAGGTTACCAAAGACTGCATTTATGGTCGTCTAAAGTGGTTTAACATCCTGAGAAACACTTTACCCATTATTTTAGTTCCTCATATTGATGATATTTTCACCGTCTGTGCAGCACTATTTAATTTACTGCCTCCATTGGTGTGTAAATGAGATGTTGTTGCACTTGCAGATCATTTGATCAGAAGTTTAACTTTATGTTCAACCAGATTTGATATGAACTGAAATCCAGAACTTGCTGCGTTTGTAACATGTACATTTCAACTCAGAGCTTTACATCTCTTACATTGTACTTATTTTGCAAAACAGTTTTTAAATCACGTTTCTATATAGAGCTCATTTATTGCGTTTAATTCATAGTATACAAACTGGTGGATTTTTTCTGATGGTATGATGGTACTGAACTATACATTTTGTTTGTGAAGGCCCAGTGTAGTTGTATTTGCATAAACAAATTTAAGAAATTTTATTTTTTCAAGCCACAATGACTATTTACTAATAGTTATACTGTATGTGTGCCCAGATTAGGATCTTGTTTTGCATATCTGCTGTGAGTTTTTTTTAAAATAATTCTTCATGTACCAGGTAGAGATAAAATGTTGGGGAAAATCATAGTGCTTTGGAATTACAAATAATTGATTCAAAACATGCTAGTTTATGAAACATGAATATTTAGGAGGTGGCATGTTATGGTCATTGTACACCCAATAGAGGGTTGCTTGCTAGCATTTTGGGAGGGGGATATGGGGGTTACTTCTCAGACAACCACCTCAATCATTCTTGCAGATATTCAAGTAAAATAACATATAACTCTCTCAGCACATTCGGCATAACTGGTAAGATGATTTAAGAGCTCGACGATGAATGTGGGAGGCCAGCAGTTTGGTCCTTTTGATTCTCCAAGCCACCCATCTTTCAGTTCGCTCATGAGATCTGGAATAGTTTTTTCTCCACATTCAAGAGTTCCTTGTATTGATCAGCATGACGATGTTTTTCTTCACCAGCAGTCGGTAGCACAGGCTACTTCATGTACAAAGCAGCGTAAGCAAGAGCAGTGAGTTTGTCTTTTCGTCCTGTCTTTTTACAACCCCGTCAGCTAAAAAATGCTTCAAAGCTTCGACTGTCCATCGCGGAAAATCATCCAGAGTCAAATCATCATTATTTGGGTCAGCCACAACCAATAAGATATAAAGATGAAAAATCAGACCGAAAATGTTATTTTTACACAGTTTCGCCTAATAGGTACACAGTTTATACAGTGCTGCCTTCGTGACCACTAACAACGCGCTTTGTTTATCCCCAATGACCTTTGACAAATGCCATGATTCATTGTGCGCGCGAGATACCGCTCGCTTATTATACTAGGGTTAGCCTCATCCAACTGCCTTAGATTTGCAAATCTTAATAGTCTTATATAACAAAAACCATGGTCTCTCCAGCCTCATAATGGCCTTTTCAAAACTCCATTCTTTTATCGCTTGGCATTCCTAATGCTCATTGCTGACTTCCCATTCTCCACCTTCCATAATTCAGGGGCTATGAGTCAGAAACAGGCTTGATTATAGGCTTGTGAGCAGCACACAGCTACATAATGACAGATTAAAGGTTTCCAGCCTACTAAAATAAACAGTGTTGCAGTCGCATTGCAGTTTGGAACTTCCCTCCATGAAGAAGGAAATCTAACGTGTGCGACAGTTGGATATATGCTGCTGCATCCAAACACTGCTGGTATGCCGAATGGAGGGATCTTTTGTACATCAAGGACACATTGAAGAACAGCAAAAAGCACTTTTCACGTTAGTAGATTAAGATTTTAGTTAAATGCAACAAATAGGCATATAGAATAATTTCATGTAGATGCCTGGGAGCAATCCAGTCCTAAAGGAGTTCAAAACCCAATCAAACCAGAGATGCTCCACAGCAAAAAGTGCCCCTAGTGGTTCGAGTATCATTCAAAAAACGTAGTTGGCAACTACAAATACATCCACAAGTTGAAGTACATAATCGTACTTCAAATTAAAATCACAGCTCCCAGATACAGCATAAAATAAATCAATGTCTGTGAGATACTCAGTTGAAAGGGTGAAGGCAGAATTACTAACCCAAAAGACCTGAGTTTCTGTGCTGCAGATTTCTGGTTCAGTCTCATCAAGAAATGTTTGCAAAATAGTTTCACAAATGCATTCCCAATGAACTATTTTTAACTGTGAAACTACTGATAACTGAATAGTACCATGTTTCGGCATACTGAAAATGGATGGCTTCCATAACATTGACCTCTAGAACATAGACTCTGCTGTTTATAAAGAAAAACAACGGCATTCTGTGTTGAATTACTTTGGCATTCCTGCAGGAAATCACACATGGAGCACAAAATAACACAAGTAATTTTATATTCTAGCAGACTGCAAAAGCTACCCAGTAATGAGTGCTTTTAAGAAAAAAAAGTTAAGCAAACCCAGTTGTGTTTAAACCTGCCAATGTATTTTCATTTAAACCCATTTGAATGCTCATCTACTGATTGCATTCGCTCTCCCAAGGTGGTCCAGAGGGAAATATTGTGCAGGTTGAATGTAGCCTGCAGGCCAAACATTGTGCACAACGGGATAAATAGCCCACTCCTGTTTCCATGTTATGTTCCATTGTACAGTCACATAGAATTTATTTACTTCAAAATTAATTGAAGTAGGATTAACTTACTCAAAATGAATCCAGTAAATATCAAGAAAATATGGGGATAAGTATATACAGTGATATGAACTCTTCAAGATGGCTATTCATCTGGCCTGTTAAACACGATGGGGAAATACATGCACAAACAGCAAGTCCAAGGTAGAATATGATATGCAAAAAGAATCATACAGCACAGGTAAAGAGCCTTTCGGCCCACAATGTCTGTGCTGAACATGTTGCCAAGACTGTTAACTACTTGCACATAATCCTTATCCCTCCATTCCCTGCATAATAACGTGCCTATCCAAAGTCTCTTAAATTCCACTATCGTATTCATTCCAGGTATTCGCCACCCGCCATGAAAACAAACTTGCCCCACACATCTCCTTTAAACGTTTCCCTCTCACCTTAAAGCTATCCGTCTAGTATTTGATATTTCTATCCTGGGGAAAAGGTTCTGTGTCTATTCTTTCTATGCTTCTCATCATTTTATATATTTCCATCATGTCTCTGCCCCCAACCCCCATCTGCCATTTCCCTGTCCACTTCTGATCTATTTCCAGCTGTATACTTTCACAGCCTTCCTCGCGGTTCACAAACCCAGCAACCAACCCATCTACATTAATGTCCAAGTCATTTATATATATGACAAAGAACAGAGGTCTGCTCACAGGTCCCTGCAGAACTCCACAATATCCCACAGCTCCACTCTTGCTCCCCCTTCCCCCAGGTCGCAACAGGGACAGAGCCCCCTTATCCTCACCTTTCAACCATCAGCCGACGCATACAGCACATAATCCGCTGACATTTTTTACACATCCAACAGGATCCCACCACTAGCCACATCTTCCCAACTCCACCCCTTTTCGCTTTCCGCAGAGATCGTTCCCTCTGTAACTCCCTGGTTAACTCGTCCCTTCCCACCCAAACCACCCCCTCTGCATGTACTTTCCCCTGCAACTGAAGGAGATGCAACACCTGGCCCTATACCTCCTCCGTCGACTCCGTCCAAGGACCTCAACAGCGTTTTCAGGTGAGGCAGAGGTTCACTTGCACCTCCTCCAACCTCATCAACTGCATCAATTGTCAGGGTGTGGATATATATCGGCGAGACCAAGCTCAGGCTCGGCGATCGTTTCACTGAATACCACCGCTCAGTCCGCCTAAACCTACCCGATCTCCCAGTTGCTGAACACTTTAACTCCCCCTCCTATTCCCATACTGACTTTCTGTCCTGGGCCTCCTCCATTGTCAGAGTGAGGCCCAGTGCAAATTGGAGGAACAGCACCTCATATTTCACTTGGGCAGCTTACACCCCAGGGGTATGATTATTGGCCTCTCTAACAAGTAACCCTTGCTTTCTCTTTCTCTCCAACCCTCCCCCTTCCTAGTTATCCGACCAGTCTGACTGCTTACCTGATTAAATGTTATCTTTGTATGCTTCATTGTCACCTTCTAACAATGATCTATTCTACATTTTTCCTTGATCCACATCCCCTTTGATGTCTTATTTTCGCACCTTACACTTCCATATCTCTTTGTCTCCCTCTCCCCTGACTCTCAATCTGAAGAAGGGTCTCAACCTAAAACTTCTATCCAGAGATGCTGCCTGGCCTGCTGAGTTACTCCAGCATTTTGTGACCATCTTCTATTGAGTTGGGATGTTATGTTAAAGTTGTACAAGACGCTTGTGCGGCTGCACGTGGAGTATTGTTTTCTGCTTTGGTCACCCTGCTATAGGAAGGTTGTCATTAAGCTGGAAAAAGTGCAGAAAAAGATTTACAAGGATGTTGCCATGACTGGACGGACTGAGCTAAAGGGGGAAGTTAAGCAGGCTGGATCTTTATTCCTTGGAGCACGGAGGCTAAAGGGTAATCTTACAGAGATGTATAATTCAAGAAGGGAATAGATAGGGTGAATGCACCGTTTAGTTTAGTTTTGAGATACAGCATGGAGTACAACAACCAGTGTAAAAAGCACAACTTTGCAAGATTTTAGTGCAAAATCTGAAAAGCGCCGTACAATAAAGTCCAGTAACGGAATAACCAAGTGAGGTTATACTGTGATTATACATATTCTTCACAAAAGCAGAACTATTCCCCATAAAGAGTTTATAATAATCAGGCATTATAATCCCACTGCACAATCATAATTATCAGAATTACTTCCACAGTAAATAAGTAATTATAAAACGACTGGACAAGCTAGATGCCGGAAAAATGTTCCCAATGTTGGGCGAGTCCAGAACCAGGGGCCACACAGTCTTAGAATAAAGGGGAGGCTATTTAAGACCGAGGTGAGAAAAAACGTTTTCACCCAGAGAGTTGTGAATTTGTGGAATTCCTTGCCACAAAGGGCAGTGGAGGCCAAATAACTGGATGAATTTAAGAGAGAGTTAGATAGAGCTCTAGGGGCCAGTGGAATCAAGGGATATGGGGAGAAGGCAGGCACGGGTTATTGATTGGGGACAATCAGCCATGATCCCAATGAATGGCTCGAAGGGCCGAATGGCCTCCTCCTACACCTATTTTCTATGTTTCTATGTAATGCAGCAGTCATCTTGTGGCACAATTCTCTAAATAGTGGTTTAAAAAGAGTACACAGTTCCTTCAATATTGTAATTCATTGCAATTTACTAAACTATCAATATCAGCTTCAGTTTTTAACTTATTTTTTATGATGACAAAAGAGTAAAGTAAAAGGAGCAAAGGCAGTAAAACGGTAAGGCAGATAAATTGATCAATTTACAGTGTATGACATAGTTCTAGGCTGTCACCTTGCCAGTTACTCACTAACACCGATCACAATATGCCACAGACAGAGAAGGGGCAGTACATGTGACACAGATTAGCTTCCCTACAGTAATCCTATTGTACACTTGATGAAAGTAGATGCTCTTTCAGAATTATTAATACTTAGCTCCACTTTACTATTACTTTCAGTGGAGCATTCAGATTAAAACGTGAACGCAAAATAAGTTAAACATCCAGAAATCTGCGGTGGGGGGGGAATGAAAAATGATGTAAACAATGATCTCACAAATGAGAATTATTAGGTTAATAATTCCTACATTTCTTTCAATCACTTCCTTTTCCTATCGTTTTTCACTGTCTTACGACTTTGAGTCGGGAAACCTATGTCTCAGTAACTCGCCTTAGATGCACTGAGCTGTTTCTTTTCCCAATTGCAATAAATTCATCTGCAACTAAAAATAATAAACCTTAGAGCATTTGATTACAACTTCCTCCATTATAGCATTTACATTTTAAAATATTTCTCCTGCATTACTAACAAAAAAACATAAGATTCATATCCTGAAGACAAAATTAGTCATATTAGCTTCAGGGTCTAAGCTTAATTCATTAGTTCATTACAAAAGATACATTTTAGAGTTTTAGAACTGTAAGAAGCCGTATTAGCATAAAGTACAGATATTTATATCTGCATAAAGACTACACTTGAATAGTTAATAATTGGTCTCAAAAGGGATAAATTATCTGGAATATTGAATGGAAAAACACTTGCTTACTTACATAGATCATGTATTGCATCCTCCCTAAGACTTAAATAACGATAAAGCAAGTTTTCCAAGAAAATAGAAAAATGCTGTCATAAATGTGACTATTTCTGTTGCAAACCTAAGATCACATCGAAATGTGTTAGTTTTGTACATTTTTCTCCAACCGTGTGCCCCAATATTCAGTCAACAATCATTGCGCCGCACAATCAAAACTTGTGTTCACCTTGAAAACCTTGAAATACACTGTTTCTACTAAAATTATTGTTTTGGTTAGTGTTCAAACCACATCAATGTACTTATGAAGATAACATGCATGTGTCTGTATATGAAGAAAGTAAAATAGACTTAAATTAGCCACAATATATTAACAACCATTTCCACTGCAAAGCTTTAAAAGTCTTAAAAATGCTCTTTACCAGTTTTCATTTACTGCTTCTCTAATTCTATTTTCACAATGTTATTTGTTACACTGCATAGGGTTAGTTTTGAACCTGGAATATAGCTTTGCACTTGGAACCCAATTTCCAACATCATTGGCCATGCCTCTGTAGCCTAAAGGTGACAAGAGACTTACTAAAAGTTGACTAGAAAAACGTGTAAATTAGCTGCTGCACCTGGCATTGCTTGGATTATTATTCTGGCAATGTTTGCATTTATTTTCATGCAATCTGGTTTTATAACAGTTCTTATAAATGAAATAAATGAAATAAAATCGTACTTGAATATGTAATTATTTGTGGAATAATATTACTAAGAGATTAAAGTTGTTTTGTTTACCTAAAGTCATCAATGAAAAACACTGATATGCAAAAATATGCAAACATCACATTTAATAGATTTAAGTAGATATGTATCTATGCACAATGTGTAAATTTACTTGATTTCATTGTTGAAGTGCTTAAGGATAAACTACGTTTTTCTTTTGAATCCAGCGTAAACATGGATAGATTATTTTTATCCCAAACTGGGAATAACTGAACTAACCAATACACAGTACATTCAGAAAGTATTCAGACCCCTTCATTTTTTCCACATTTTGTTACGTTACAGCCTTATTTTAAAATGGATCAAATTCATTTTAGAAATTAAAAATAACTGAAATATCACATTCACATAAGTATTCAGACCCTTTGCTATAACACTCAAAATTGAGCTTTGGCTCGTTCATCCCGTTTCCACTGATTATCCTTAAGATGTTTCTACAACTTGATTGGAGTCCACCAGTGGTAAATTAAATTGATTGTACATGTTTTGGAAATGTCTATATAAGGTCCCACAGTTGACAGTGCATGTCAGAGCAAAAACCAAGCCATGAAGACAAAGGAATTGTCCGTAGACCTCCGAGACAGGATCGTGTCGAGGCACAGATCTGGGAAAGGGTATCAAACAATTTCTTGGAACTTGGAAAACTTTATTGTCATTCAGACCTTGTGGTCTGAACGAAATTTCGTTGCCTGCAGTCATACATATAGTAAATAACAAAACACACAATAAACACATATTTAACATCCACCACAGTGAGTTCACCAGGTACCTCCTCACTGTGGTGGAAGGCAAAAATCTTGTCTTTGTCTCTTCCCTTCTTCCTCTTCCTCTGCGCTGAGGCGACTCGGGCCTCCGATGTAGTGACCGCACCGGGTGATGTAAATAAGTCCCGCGGGTGAACCGCGCTCCGCGAGCGGGCCGGTTCAACTCCGCGGCCCGGGGCGGAGTTGAACCGGCCGAAGCTGCCGCCCTCCAGTCCAGCGGACACAGCTGTTGCCGCGGGAGCTCCGGAAAAACAGGTCACCAACCTGTGACCTGCGAGCTCCCGACGATGTCGTCCACTGGGCCCGCAGCCTTGCAGGTCCATAAGAGCACAGTGGCCTCCGACATTCTTAAATTGAATAATTTTGGAACCACCAGGACTCTTCATAGAGCTGGACGTCCGGCCAAACTGAGCAATCGGGGGAGAAGGACCTTGTCAGAGAGGTGACCTAGAGCCTGATGGTCACTTTGACAGAGCTCCAGAGTTCCTCTGTGGAGATGGGAGAACCTTTCAGAAGGACAACTATATCTGCAACACTCCACCAATCAGGCCTTTATGGTAGTGGCCAGACGGAAGCCACTCAGTAAAAGGCACATGACAGCCTGCTTGGAGTTTGCCAAAAGGCATGAGAAACAAGAGTCTCTGGTCTGATGAAACCAAGATTGAACTCTTTGGCCTGAATGCCAAGCGTCATGTCTAGAGGAAACCATAATGTTTTTCAACAGCAGGAACTGGGGGACTAGTCAGAATCGAGGCAAAGATGAACAGAGCAAAGTACAGAGAGATCCTTGATGAAAACCTGCTCCAGAGATTTCTGGACCTCAGACTGGGGCGGAGGTTCACCTTCCAACAGGACAACGAGCATACGCACACAGCCAAGACAATGCAGGA